>JBBPTP010000170.1:0-29977 GCA_038094195.1 Pulveroboletus aff. carminiporus | reverse complement strand
CGTGAAGAGGAAGACGAGCAAGAGTATGCCTTGCGGTAGTCTGAGAATAAGGAACGACAATACTGGAAATATCGGATACGTCATTTCGCAGGCCTAGTGTGGAAACCGTCGCAAGACGGAAACACTCGAGGAGCGCTCACACGGAAATGGAACGTGAATGAGCGTATGATTCGGGGGAACAGAAGTAACAGGGAAAGGGGAAAGAGAAGAATGTATTACAAGCGACCTTATATGTGTGCGGTGATACCGAACTCCGAACCGAGAACACAAAACATGCCGAACAGCGATGACGTCCCGAGCATGCAGACTGTCAGACGGTGTCAAGCCGTCGTGCTGTCAAGCCATATGTCGTTTCACCTTTTGACTTGTATCTTTGTCCCTCGAGACATTGCTAGATACTGTTTTATATTCGTTTTGTACTGACACTTTGTTATCACACAATACCACTTTGTGCCTGGCCCAAGGGCCATTTAAACTGCTTTGACATGATAGTGCACCTCAGCTTGTTCCCCTGAACTATGCTGAGGTGAGAACATACCATTACTATATGTTTCCTTCTTCCTCTTGCTAACTATGCTTTGTACTAGATTGTTTATCTAGCTTGTGATCATTGATACAGATGATGTTGACATGTAGGCCTGGTTTACATAGTGAATGTTAGATATAGGGGCATGAGTGGAGAAAACTTTGTTCAGGTGTCATTTCATAATTCCAATGTAGAATGCCTTCCTTGTAACTTCAACAACCTGTTTGGATACCAATGCAATATATTCAGATGATGACATACTTTGATTAAGGTGAAAGCTTTGAAAGCTGGTTGTGCATGTGTAAGCCTGTTGGCATACAGTCACATGTCATGCTGTATATCTATGTGTCACATTGTAGATATACACTAGTCATTGCTTGTCCTTGTACCTCATAGTTGCCCCACAGAGCTTGGTCCAGTTTGCTTGTGCCCACTCATCTCAGTGTTTCCACCACTGGCCATGGTTGATTTCCACTTTTTTTTGAACTTCAACTGCTTTCTCTCATCATTGTCACTTGTCCTTATCACATCTCATCCTGGATCTGAATCTGCTGACTTTATGTATCTTGCCCACTGCATTCAAATTTACACATCCCTGTATGTCTTCATGACTTCCCATATTCATCTGAACATGCTTGTCAACACACAGCACTTTCTGCACTGATGCTTTGGAACTCTCTGCTACATCTGTCTTAGGCTAGATCTGCTGATACTGCCAAAGAGCCCATTGCTGGTTTTTCATCATCCTTGAGTTATGCTGCCCCTGTTAGACCTAGCACTGATACCTTGTGTGGAACACGAGGTAGCAGGTTCTTGATACTAGGGATAACAGGACTTGAAAGAGATTCTATCAAGGGAGGAGCTCACGAAGAGTTGCAACATTCTTAATAGAACTTAAGTTGTGCTAGGCAGAATGTACCAATAGATTCGAAGTAAAGAAAAGAGACAGTATATGCTATGTTTAAGTAGTGTTACAGGTGCACTCTACACTATAGTGCATTACGATTACTGAAGCTACAAGCACTACAAATACAAACTAAGAATATGGATATTCTTAAGTTTTATCTTATCAGTACTGGTTTTACTGATTACTCTTTACTTTCACATTATCACATCTTCACATGTGCACATGGTTATATTTCACTTATTCATGTTTTCACAACTTTACAATCTCACTCTTGATGGAGTCACACTTCATGATCATCATGACCCCTATTCTTATGAGTCATGATCATAGGTGAACCACACCTGATACTTGAGGCATCAGGCTATGTCTTCCATTCTACCACATCTATGCTTCTCATTCACATTAGATACACACCTTAGATGTATGTTTATGCTTCTCTTCCATTCTTACTTATTATATATGCATTGCTACCTCATGGACTACACAGGATATCTCTAGATGAGATGTCCATAGATACAAACATTAGTAGAGTATATATATGACCCATGTAGAGCCAGGAAGATGATAACCAAGTCTTCTCTGGAGTTTTCTCTATTAACAATAAGACTATTATCATCACTCCACTATTTGTGTTCCCTAGCATAAGCTGAAACAACTACAAGCTAAGAACAACCCTATACAGGATTGCTAGTCATTGTGGATCAAAAGAGTAGAAGAAAAGAGTAGATGGGTTGAATCAAGGAATCCCCCACTTGTAGTGATGGATATCAGAAAGAACTTGATTGAGGGACTTTGCATCAAAGGCCTGGGTTTATATACTACATGAGGCTTGTACTTATTTGTACTTATTGATGTAAGTAAATAGTTTGTATTTAGAAACATATAACCATAAATGGTAATGAGGCTGTGCATGATGAGTCCTTGTGACTCAGAACATATTTATGCATAGGTTTGTGGCATATCTTTAATATATGGAGATTAATAGCATGTTGCACACATGTTGTGTGGGAGAATGGAACTTGGGAAGCATGATGGACATGTTGTCCATTATGATCGTGAGAGTGGAAGTCAAGGACTTCTATACGGAGATTAAAGAAGCATGACTTGGAAAGAATGTGGGTTAAGGGTTCGTTACCCTTGATATGTGATTTGTCTTAGTAGAATTGAATGAGTGTTATTAGTAAGCAGCTTAGTCAGCAGCTTAGTCATCTTTGAGTTCATGAAAATTGTTAAGTCCCGAAGGACAGATATGTCATTAGGCAGCATTTGTAACATAAGCTAGCTAGGTCAAGATAAGCCTACTTGGTAAAGGATACCACAAGAGTAACAAGACACTTCTCTTGGGCAACCACTATTGCCTCTTGATGGCTATACCTCAGAGATTTAGAGTTGTTTCAAGTAGTGACAGCTAATTTACCCTAGGGCCAGCCAAAGAAAGGTATAAAAGGAAAATGACTGTGGACTGACTAAAGCACAGCAGAACCCAATAGAATGTCAAAGAACATGGATGAGTAAGCAGAACTATGAGGTTGATATGATAGAATCAACCAAGGAGATATAGTCCATGATGAGAGATAAGAAGAAACAAGACCTACTCTGCCAGGAGCTTGTCATGGAAAGATAAGATGAGGTCAATAAGGAGAAACTAGTAAGAGAAGATGACAATAAGTATGTCAGGTTATTCCCAACAGGATGGTAGATTGTGCAAAGGAGAATAGGGCAATGGAAGAAGAAAGAAAAAGGATCATAACAGCTCCTGACTCTGGGAAGCAGCCACAGGAACTGCTTTCATGTGCCATCAAGATGTTGAAGCTTGAGATGCCCACCTTCCTTGGCCCTTTTGAACCCACTACTATCAATGCCTGGCTTGGATGCTATGAAGATGCCTTCTTTGCATGGTCTGCATTTAATGATTCAAGTACTATGTCTCCACAGTTATGGGTTGTACTGGCAGGCATAAAGCTGGAGGAACCATCTGCAAGTACTTTGTGGAGTGAGAACTGTGACACACTCAAGCTCCTTCTGACTTGGGATCTTTTTGCTGCACATTTCAGGGATCACTTTATTTCATCTGGTTGGCATCTTGACATGCTTGCAAAATTTTATGCTGTTATGCAAGGAAACCAGTCATTTCAAGATTTTGTAATGCAACTCCAAGCAGCTTGCAATGCACTGGCCTCTGCAGGTGTTGGTTACATGATCTTGAACTCAATTTTCAAGAATCACCTCCTGATGTTTTCATACACTGTTCTGCAATTCTGTGTTTGTGCATTATCCTCTCTTATATATGAAATCACTAAGGTCAATGCTCTCATCAACACAATGGCCACCACTTGGGCTAGTCTTGTTGCAGAAGGCTGCATGAAGACCTCTGCTTCTAGTTTCCTTAAGAATGTTGTGGAACTGCAGAAGGTTTCCACTATGTCTATTGTCTCACCTCCTAGTATCTACCCTTTTTCTGATCTGTCATATGCTGAGCATGAGAAACTCCATGCTGGTGAAGGTTGTTACCACTGTCATCTTGTACTGGAAGATTCTGACTGGATAGAACATCAAGCCTGAAACTGCCCTGACAATATGAAACATGGAATTCCTTCTCAGCACAATCATTCACTGACTGGCTCCACTCACTGTTAAGCTTGGCCCAGATAGGGACAAGCAAAGCCCTTCAAAGGTGATGGGATGAGAGTATATGAGGAGTTGTGCACTAAAGGCAACAACAACGAGGATAGGTTGTGTGACTAAGGCAACGATGATGAGGGTATGAGGAAGTCTTGCCAGAAGCAAAGACTAAGTGATGAGGGATGATACTACCACAAAGGTAGCCCAAGGATTCAGGGAGCGCTTAATAAATGTGGAGAGTGAAGACACACAGGAGACAAGACACGAGGAGAGCTAGATTAGGACGGCTACTCAAGTACAAGGGAGAGTACTCGAAGGGAGCTCTAGTTTAGGGAACCGGAATAGAGCTACAAGGTTGGATATAAGTAGTGATGGGTGATGTGCTGAGTAAGCAGATCACATGACTGGAATGTAATACAATGGAATGTGATAGAACAATGAAGAAGAATCCGAGTGACTGTGAGGGTTCTCATGGAATGAGATAGAAGGTCAAGGAATGTTGAAGAAGAAGGTTCCTGACTGTGAAGGTACTCATGTGACCATAAGGGTACTCACATGATGACTAAGCAAAGATAAGGGAAATCAAGGTACACATGAGGTGATAGATAGCTACACGAGGACAGGGTTCTGGGATAGTGGTACAAGGTCCAAGGGGAGTGAGGACAGAGTGTTACAATTATATTTCTCTCTTGTTCACTTGTACTTTTATCCTTCAAACAAACCACTGTCCTCTTTGGTATCGTCCGCATTACTTACTTACATCTCTTGCTCATCGTTTCAGTTCATCCTTGTCTTATCTCATTGTAGGTTAGTTCTTGAAGGTTAGTCATCTCATTTCTATCATGAACTTTTACTCCTCAGCTGAGTCTCTTACCTTGGCCTCGTAGTTCCTATCTACCATTGTTCCTTCGTCTTCCATAACATTCTACTGTGGTTAGCTAATCTGCAGTTCATCTTTCCTGATATATCTACTTGGGGCCGGCCCTAGTGTAGAACAGCTATCACTATTTAAGACTCAGGTAGCACCATGTAATGGTTTCTCTACTTTGAATCTATTCATTGTAAAATGCCTAAATCACTTAAGTTCTCCAGAGGACATTGCGACTCTTCGTGAGCTCCTCCCTTTGGTAGAACCTTCCTTGAGTCTGTTATCACCTAGTATCAAGAACTCGCTTCCTCGTGTTTTACACAAGGGATCGTAGCACTAGGCTTAACACAGAGATATGATACATATTGATGGGAGTGTCCGGTGATGAGGATGAGGATGGACGAGGATACAGACAAGGATGAGTTATGGATACAGATATGCCAGTGAAGCTGAGGTGAAATGAGGACGAGCGCATGAAGACAGGATTTGGACGAAGGCCATGATTAGACAAGGACGAGGACGTGGATAAGGGTTCTGGATCATGGACGAGGACGAAGGTAGTCTTGATGTGTAAGGACAACATTTGATTAATGTGAGGAAAAAGAGTATAGAGGCTAGAATAGAGGAAAATGTAACACTCACACTGTGGCTGCTGCTTGGGACAGCACATCACACAGTGGTGGCTTCAGACCTTTGGGTCGTGTCTCTACTGCTACCTATCTTTCTGATGCTATGATGTCCACAAATGGTTCTGACTGTGCTGTTGCCCCTTGTTCTATTGCTATGGACTCAGACCTTGTTGCTGTTGTCATGCTGAAGGCTAACCTTGATGATTATGACAGCAAGAATGATTATCTTGATACAGATGATAATGATGATGATTATTAATTTGTTTTTTTCTTTTATTCATTCAGGCTCTTGATAATGGTACATGCTTGTCATAGTCCTTCCTATTTGTACATCCATGGTTCTTAATTGGACCCTTGCTTGTGTTAAGCTTGGCCTGGGTAGGGACAAGCAAAGCCCTTCAACGGTACGAGAGACGACGGAGTACGAGGAGTCGTGCAACTGAGGCAACGACGACGGGAATATGTTGTGCTATGAGCACGACGAGGACAAGAGTACGAGGAAGTCAGGCGAGAAGCACCAACTTAGCAGCAAGGAGAGATACTACTGCGAGAGTAGCCCAGACGTTCAGGGAGCGCTCAATCAATGTGGAGAGCGAAGACACTTCTGGAGACGGAACAAAGGAAAGCTAGATTGAGGCGGCTTATTCAAGTACAGGGAAAGGTACTCGAAGGGAGCTCTAGCTTAAAGAAATATGGCAATGAAGACGGGGTTTAAGTAGTAACAGTAATCTGCTGAGTAAGCAAATCATAGAAGGTCATGGAACTGAAGAGAAGAAAGATCATGACCGTGGAGGTACACGAGTGACCATAAGGGTACTCGTATGATTGGTAAGCAGATGAAAAAGGAAGAGAGTACACACGGTTGCGTTAAGTCTGGGATAAGTCGTAACAGCTTGTGCATCTATTTGGACTCATGTTCATTCATCCATTTGATTCTTTTCAGTTTGTTTTTCTATAGGTTTGCCTTTTCAGAAGAATGTAAGAGTGTAAGCCTATTGGCATATAGTCACATGTCATGCTGTACTCAGTGTTTCCACTGCTAGCCATGGTTGGTTTCCAGCATGGGCCATATGAAGGATCCACTGACCATAATCTAGCTATTTATTTGCTAATACCCATGACTCACCATGCTGTGCACTGTTGTATGCTGGCTTTCTTACTAGCATCAGCAAATTATCTAGTTAGATAAAAAGCCCACAGAGTCACAGACTTTTACAGTATACTTTTGCTAGAATAAAATTGTAGTACCATGAAAATAAACCACTTTTAAGCACTTTTAGTTCTCTATATAGAGGAGGACCTTTCTGTCACTCTGTGGCAGCTGACACATACTGTACAGTGTCTCACAGTACTGTGCAGCTAACTTGAGATTTGCTGATATATGAGGTGTATACAGCATCCTGTTAATTATGTTGATGTGACACTCATCTACATTAACAAATTACCTAGTTAGATATAGAGCTCACAGAGCCACAGGCTATTATAGGCCATTATAGACTTTTATGGTGTACTTTTGCTAGTATAAAATTATAATACCATGAAAAGAAATCACTTTCAAGCACTTTTAGTTCTCTATACAGAGGGGGACACTTTCTGTCACTCTGTGGCAGCTGACACATACTATACAGTGTCTCACAGTACTGTGCAGCCAACTTGAAATTTGCTGATGTGTTACAAATGCTCATTTTTGCAACATGATAAAAACTCTAATTCATGCTCCTTCACAATGAGGTTAAACTATGCCACACAAGCCTAACACTTGTCACTAGACTTGCTGTTCAAATCAATTACCCCAAGATCTGTCTCATATATCCTTCTAATCTGCTAAGTCTAACAACCTACCCTAAACTCCATTAACTCTTCACTATCACTTTGTGACTCATGACATTATGCATACAGACATATTGAACCTTATATGATAGAACTTAACTTTATTCATACACTTCTCTTCTATGCCTCATGCATTTAATTACTGTTACCCTTTATCCTATGGCTATGCACTTCTATGCTTCTCTTTCACTTGATCTGCCATACCTCATGTTTGCTGCATTCCTTTAATCTCCACTTCATAGCCTTATGGCTATTCATGACTACATTTGGATAATGGACCAAATAGAGACAAACATATACTTAGATATATAATGACCTGAATTGATGACCAAAGGATCCTCAGTCAGATCCTTTTGGGTTTTTCTCTACTTCTCAACTGTCTCTAAGTCTAAGCTTCCTAGTGGTAACCTGAAAGCTCTAGTAGCAATTAGGGTTGTTTCAGATAGAGTATATATGTGATCCATGTAGAGCCAGAAAGACTCTAACCAAGTTTTCTTTGGAGTTTCCTCTATTAACAATAATACTATTCACTCCACTACTTGTGAAATGACTAACCCACTGAAGAATCAGAGGTTTGAGCTATAAGACAATAATGGTGAGTCAAACCTTCTAGCAAGTAGAAAACTCCAAGAGGACAAGACTAGTGTCCTCTAGAGTTGGGGGTGTCCCTTATATACTATTCTATAGTTTGTACAAGTGTATGCTACATCTAAGATATGCTATGCTAGGGTATTGGATATGTACTTCATGTTCTACACCTGTTTCTAAGCTATACTACAATATAGTTTTAATGGGAGGAATCTAGGTTAGTTCTAGAATTACATATGGTAGGCAGTGAAGGGTATGTTCTATGGTGTGTACTATACATGTTTAGGGCAAGGGTTAGTTGCATAGCCTTGAGACATGAGGCATTGCATGAGATATACTAATTTTAGAGCATAGAATGAAGTTCTAGATGTAGAGTGAGTGGTGTGCATAATTGAGATGAGCCCTTGATGCCACATGTGGTCAGGGATATATACTGCACAGCCACTATGCCAGAAGTGATGAGTAGCATCTAACTTGTCCACATATTTAAAGGGATTGAATGAATAAATACTCAAAGAGTATTTTCAATGATCTAATCATATATTTGTGAGATCTTAATGTTTTGGCTTTGAAATGATGTTCACATCCAAATAGAGATTAGGGAGTGTTTGGTGTTTGGTGTTCATTGTTTGAATGTTTAGGTGTTCATTTTTGAAAAATACTCTCTAAGTGTTAAAAATGGCTTAGAGTCAATAATTTGAGTATTCTATTAGTAAAATAAGGTGTTTCAAGTGTGTAGAAGCATTCATATGTCATCCATGGTGTTATGCACTGCACAGCCACCAAGAGAATTAGGGATACATAGGTAGATCTTGAGTATTAGTGTTCATATATGATCTATGGACATTATATTTGTCATTGACTGGTTGAGAGTGGTTTTGTATAGTCATAAGGCTTAGAATGGACCCTTAGGATGCATAGACAAGGTTGTAACAACTTGTGTTCCTAGTCATAAGCAAGACTAGTCAAGACTACCTTGATAAAGGTTACCACAAGGCTAACAAGACACTTGCCTTGAGCAATTGCTATTGCCTCTTGATAGCTACATCACAGTGATTTAGAGTTGTTTCAGATAGCAATGCACATCTAATAAGTAAGAATGGAAGAGAAGCATAAACATACACCTAAGGTGTAGATCTAATGTGAATGAGAAGCATGGATGTGGCAGAATGAAAGTATATAGCCTGATGTCTCAAGTATCAGATGTGGTTCATCTATTATTATGACTCATAAGAATAGAGATTGTGATGATTGTGAAGATGTGAAGAGGTGAAAATAAAGAGTAATCAGTAAAACCAGTACTGATAAGATAACACTTAAGAAAATGAATATCCATGTTTGTAGTGCTTATAATTGTAATATACTATAGGCTTAGAGTGCACCTATAACAGCTTGTTGACTGCAATACTCATAGAGCATTCTGAGATCACACCACATTTCTATAAATGTTTTACATATGCTGATGTAGCTGCATTGCTCACCATTGGTCAACATCATGATTATTTCTTGTGTGAGTAGATCTTTTGTAGTCCAGTTGATAGTGACAATCAGGTTTGAGGGCTGTTTTGTTTTGCTAAACATAATATCATCAACACCCTTCCTTTTAAGGATGTGTTTCATACATTCTTTTTAATTTTTCCAATTTTTTTCATTCAGCTTTTCTAGCTTGGGCATGAAAATGGATTGTATGTTGGCTACATTACTAGTTATAATGGGTTGTACATTAGACATAGCAGCAAATGATGACATCTAAGATATCATGGCTATGGAGCTGCCTGTAGTGGACAGAGAATTTGGTGGCAGTGATATTGACATATTTAACAATGGCATGTAAGAGTGATGTATTAATTGAGTTATGGCATGGAGCTCATAGCCTGTTGAATAAAGCATAGCTGAATTGTGAGAATAACTATTCTTCACATAAGTAGATGGGGAGCTGAGAGGCAGGAATGATTCCTTGTAGCTCCTCTAGCTAGTTTTGCTTAAATACTAGTCTATTCTATTGCTTGGCTAAACTGACCCCTCTCTACCATTAGAAGGTGGCTTATTTATTTATTGGAGTCCCAATGCACTATGATGTAATGCATCTTATGGTATTACACTGGACTGTGTGACAGTTTGCATGAGTTTGACCTACAGCCTTTCTGTCATGCATCTCAACACTTGACAAGCTCTGCAATCAATCAGCATTCATCAACCTAATATAACATGCAATTGTCTATAGTGATGACAGGCATATATACTCATAAGCTGAAATTGGAGATCTCAAAAGTGGTCAGGGTTTTGCATTCTTAGCTATGTAGATAAGTAGCTTTTGGAAGAGTGTCTTAAATGGCTCCATCTAGAACTCATCAATTGGAGCTATATTGATCAAATAAAATTAGAGTGGCTTCTATATCCTCAATGCATCCAAACAACACTGAGTGATGAGCAAATTCCAATGGTGATCTTCTCTAGCTGCCAAAGGAAAAAGAGTGGTAAAAAGTGAGTCTTTAGCTAATTGCATCTACTTTCAATCATTCATCCAAGGGTTGACTCAAGTAAAGTTCATCATCATTATAGCAAAGACAGATTCACACAAGGACCCAAATGAATGACTCTGCATTATGTGTATAGACATATTTGATTTTTTCTGCTAACCTATCTTCTGTGAGCAGATCTAGTGCCATGAACAGAATGGTGCTAGTACACTTGTATTCCACTGTACTATCCTCAGTAGTTGTTAGATCAAAGTCATTCAAGATGTCAAGAATATTTTACCCCTTCCCTTTAACTATAAGATTAGATGGACTGATATCTTAATAGTAAATATTATTCCTTCACAGTGCCAAATGACCTTCAATGGTAGTGAGGCCAAGTTCAATTTGAGCATAGAAAGACATGTACACATCACTGTATTCCACCAACATTTCAAGAATATGTCACTGGCCAGATCTGTGATCTCTTTGCATAGTTCAAGGCATTCATAGATTAGCTCTGTGCAAGATACTGAAAAACTAAAGAAGAACCACATCTATAGAATATGGCTATGTATGTCTAGTTTGCATTGTGCAATATTATAAACTTTTTTCAAAATTTCTGCTTCATTCATACAGCTAATTTCACTCCAGTAGAATTTAGTAACCAATCTCTTCTCTGGTGCAAGTTTCTGACTAGTAGCAGAATAGATGTTGGTGGCCTGTCCATTAAGACCATAGTGGGAGACTCTCTTGTTAGAGGACACATCTAGCATAATGTTTACAATGTTACAACTTCATTTATGCATCTCTAGGGACTCTCTAAATCTAAAGACTATGTAGAACCACTCTGAACCAGTCAATGACTGATATAATGTCCATAGATCATACATAAATCATAGGAGATAAGATGTGAACACTAATACTCAAGATCTATCTATGTGCTCCTAATATCCTTGATGACTATATAGTACTTATACCTTAAAACATCTAAAATTGCCACCACACACCACAGAGGGCTGGAACTCCTAATAAAACACTTGAGATATCTTTATTATAGCATAAAACATCTTTAGAGCATATTTTGACTGTTTGTACCAGGCTTACATAGATATTAAATATTTACACCAAATATAAGTTTGAGATGTTCATTTTTATAATAATTCAAAGCCATAATATTAAATCCTCAAAAATATATGATAAGATCTCTAAAAAAAATCCTCTAGAAGGCTATCTATTCAGTTTTGCAAAATATGTGGACCAACTTTGCAATCTATGAACTGCTAAGCATAGTGGCTGTATAGTAGGCACCCTTGACCATATGCTATATAAAGGGCTTGATCAAATTATAGATCTCTGCCACTCTATGTATATTAAAGACATTATCATACATTCTTGTATAGATATGCCTTGTGCAATGCCTCATTACATTCACACTACACAGTTAACCCTACACTCTACACATGCATAACATGCCTTAGACCACAATTCTTCATTACACTGTCAGACGGGGTCAAGCTGTTTGGCAGTGACATTAGCTGACTGCTGTCTATTGTTTGTCCCTTTGTTACTTGTTACTTGTTCCTCTGTCTCGCCAAAACATGTTGGTTACCTTTTATTCATACCTGGCCAGAAGGCCATTTATACTCGTAGGCTACAATACAACACCTCAGCTTGTTCCCTCTGAACCACGCTGAGGTGAGACACTCTCGATACATTGTTCTACCCAATTACTTATCTCGTTCATAGTATACTCATTTAGGTATGAGCAATACAGCTCATTCTCTCCGAACCACACTGAGTATACTTGTTTAGCTCCTCGTAATTGTGACAGGTTATGAGCCCTGCGGCAATGGACAGTAACACTAAGGAAGACCTCTACATGATTCCGAAACTTGAAGCTGATGGTCAAAACTGAATCATCTTCAAGAACCAGCTCAAGTGGTCCCTTGCTGCTCATGGTGTCGTCGACCATTTGATGGGTGCTGCTGCTAAGCCAACTGCTCCTGGTGATACTGCAAAGCCTGATGAAATTACAGCTTACCAAAAGTCTCTTGCTGAGTGGCAGAAACCTGAGTTCATTTGCCATCAGCAGCTTGTCTGCGCTCTTTTCGACTCAACCTTGTGGAAGATTCTTCATGATGAGACTGTTGCGAAGATGTGGATGATGATTACTGCTGAGTACCAGTCAAAAATGTTGCTTGTCCAAGCAGACCTGCATGCAAAATTTCAGAACCTTTCATGCCCCGAGAAAGGTGACATACAAGCTCACCTGGATAAGCTCCAAGCTAGTCATGAAAAGCTTGCTGCCATTGGTGTCAACCTAACAGATGGCAAATTTTCTTCCAACATCATTTGATCCCTTCTCAAACACTATCAAACTTACGTCTCTCATCTCTCGTCAGCCGCACACCTGATGAAGCAGGTAATCTCACCCGATGACTTGATGACCTATGTACAGCAAGAACATGATAGACTTGCGATGACCATGAAATTGGAGTCAAAGGAGAAGAGCATTGCTCTGTCTGTCTCAGGAAGAAACCAGACTGGTGGAAAGAGGCCATCATCGGATCGAAAGCCTCATGGAGTATGTTGGAACTATGGTGGGAAAGGTCACAAACAGGACGCATGTCCAAGTCTGCCCCAAGACAGCTCAGGGAAGTCGAGCACCAGTGGTGGGAAGCCTTCTGACAGGGCCTCAGGCTCAGCTGCCAGAAAAGGAAATAGCATGAACGTGTCGATGGCATGCAATGAGGCTGGTGCATGGGCTATCTGTGCTGTCGATGGGTATGACAGTGACATAGATAGTATTCCCAGCCTACTGGATATTGAGACTGACTTGGAGGAGGATTGGTTTTCCGAAGTCGATGAAGACGAGGATGCCCTACATAGTTGTGATGTCAGCTCATGTTCTGACAGTGAGGCCTCCAACAGATACATCTTAGCTGTGATTGAGCCCTTGGAGTTGACTGCTATTGTTGAGCTTTATGACTCAGGCTCTACCCACCATCTTTTCCCTTACCATGACCAATTTGCATCATTCCATACCATTCCTCCATGACCTTTTGATGCTGCAAATCAGCAATCTTTCAGTGCTACTGGGGTCAGTGACATGTTGATTGAAGTCCCAAATGGTACAGATACATTCACTATCTGTTTGACCGAAGTGCTCTTCACTTCAGATATTGGATATATCCTGGTCTCTATCAGCTGCATTGATGATGTGGGCTGTACAGTCACGTTTGGGGAGGGATCTTGTACTATCACATTGAACAATGGTACTTGAAACAACTATGAGCTAATAAACAACCCTATACAGGATTGTGCAAGTGGAAGTCAAAAGATAAGAGAAAAGCTACTAGAGATGGTCGAACCAAGGAATCCCTCACTCGTAGTGATGAATGTCAGAAAAGAACTTAATTGGAGACTTTGTGTCAAAGTCCCAGGTTTATATACTACAAGGATATGTATATCTATTTGTATATATTTGGCTAAGTAAATAGTCTGTTTAGGAAACATATATCCATAAAAGGTAATCAAGGCTGTGCATGACAAGTCCTTGTGACTCGGAACATATCCGTGCATAGGTTTGTGGCGTAGGCGGTAATTAAGTACATGAGTCACACACGTTGTGTGGCAGAATGGAAGTTAGGAAGCATGATGGACACATTGTCCATTATGATCATGAGAATAGAAGTCAAGGGACTTCTAGATGGTAATGAAAATAGAATCGTGACTTGAGTGAGAGTGGATCAAGGGCTTGTACCCTTGATATGTGACTTGACTTAGAGAATAAAGCAAGTGTGCTTAATAAGCTGCTTAGTCAGTGAGCTTAGTCATTGTTCATTTGTGAAAATGTTAAGTCCCTTAGGACGAAGTATGTCATTAGGCAGCATTTGTAACAGTACTGTTATTGGACAAATCCTGAAGTTGTCGAAAGGCCTCTATTGTGTTGAGCATGAAGCTGTGTCAGGAACAGCAAATGCTGCAGAAAGGTGACTCACCATCATGAAACTCCACCGGTGCATGGAACACATCAGCTTGGAGGCTGCAAAGCAGCTTATTATGAAGGGCTTTGTTTCAGGGATTCAACTCGCTCCATCGAGTGGGAGTGAGAATATTCACTATGATTCCTGTGTTGCCACAAAGGCAAAATGTCACCCTGTGCCAAAGGAGTGTAAAGGGGCACGTTCTACAGAATATGGTGGGGAAATTCATTCCGATTTGTGGGGCCCGGCCTCTGTCGAGTCGCTGGATGGGCATTGTTATTATGTCACATTCATGGATGACGTGACTCATGAAACCCAGATTTACCTTCTTCGAGTCAAGTCAGACACCTTTGAGACCTATTGAAACTTCGAAGCATGGGCTACAAAACAGTGGAACACCTCAATCAAATGCTTACACATGGACTGAGGGGGAGAGTTCTTGAGTGACAAATTTTCTTCCCATCTCAAGCCTTGTGGTACCATCAGAAAGCTTACTGTTTATGATATGCCATAGCAAAATGGTGTCACCAAGCGCTTGAATGGCATTCTCGTGATGAAGGTCTACACACTGTTACACAATGCCCAGCTTCCTCAATACCTGTGGGGAGAAGCTTTAAATCATGCAGTCTGGCTGAAAAACTGTACCTCGACGACCACCCTCACTGGCAAGACACCTTATGAGGCTGTGACTGGATGACCACCAGATCTCACTGATATTCAGCCTTGGGGTTGCTGCATTTGGATGCAGAAGGAACAGGCTACAAAATTGGGCAGTCAGGTGCAGGAAGGATGCTGGATGGGACTCAACTCACAGAGCAAAGGGCATTGTGTCTATTGGCCATCAAAGCGCTCCGTCACAGTTGAGCAGAATGTTTGTTTTGCCTGTGATGGTGGTGAGGTCACTGTTGGTGGCACTGATGAGCTTGAGGGGGAGTATGGTGGTAGTGGAGACAAGCATGCCAATGCTGAAACTGAAAGCACATCAGTCAAGGCCAACTCGGATGCAAAGTTACCTGAATGTCCTCACAAGACTGTAGCTCTGCCTGCGACTGCTCCATGATGCTCGTCTCGAGTTTCACAACCCAGCCGCTATGTTTGGAACATTCTCACTGATACCAGATCTGCCACTGGACAAAATAGTCAACCATCACTTCCTGCTGGTATTTTTCCTGGTTCCTTGTCTGCCAAAGACAAGAAGGTCAAGAAAGAGCCAAATGAAGTTGCCCTAGCTGCCACTGCTGCCGAAATTGAAGGTCTTGAGCCAAGGAGTATCGAGGAGGTGAAGAAGTGTGCTGACTGGCTGAGATGGGAGGAGGTGATTCTTGAGGAGCTTGAGCATCTTCACAAGGCTGGCATGTGGACCATCATCGATAAACTGAGTGGCGTGAACATCATAGGCAGCAAGTGGGTCTTCAAAGTGAAGAAGGATGCCGCCAGCCAAATAGAGTGTTACAAGGCTCAGCTAGTCATGCAAGGATTCATGCAGGTCCCTGGCATTGACTACTTCAACACTTTCACACCTGTTGCAAAGCTAGCATCAATTCACACCGTGCTTGCCATGGCCGCTGCCAATGACTGGGAAGTCCATCAGCTCGATGTGAAAAGTGCATACCTCAATGGTGAACTTGACTCTGGTAAGAAGATCTACATGTGTCAGCCGCCGGGATATGCTGTCCCAGGCCTTGAGCATCAAGTCCTTCACCTCATCAAAGCCATCTATGGGTTAAAGCAGAGTGGCCGTCATTGGTATGAATGACTTCTTGACATCCTAAGTTCTCTAGGGTTCATGTGCTGTGAGTCTAACCATGCTGTATTCTTCTGTCATGTAGAGAACCATATTATCATCATCATGGTGCATGTCAACAACATGCTGCTTGCATCCAGCAGCCTGGATCTGCTTACTGAGACCAAGAAAGACCTCACAACAAAGGTCGAAGTCTCTGACCTGGGCGAAATTCATTGGTTGTTAGAATTCGAGGTCAGGTGGGACTGTAAGAACTGCACACTTACAATTTCGCAGAAGTCATATGTTGACTCAGTCCTTGTGCGCTATCGCATGGAAGATGCGAAGCCTCTCACTATTTCCATGGACCCAAACATTCATCTGTCAAAGTCCCAGTCACCGACGATGCTACAGGAGATTGCTGACATGCGAGACATCCCATACCATGAGCTCATAGGCTTGCTCACTTACACTGCCATCAGAACTCGACCTGACATTGCATACACCACCTCTAGCCTCGTGCGCTACAACGAGAACCCTGGGCATGTCCATTGGGAAGCAGCAAAATGTGTCGTGTGCTATCTCAAGGGAATGGCCCATTGGGGCATCACATTTAGGCCTGGAGCAGATGCTGAGGGCATTGTGGAGTATACAGATGCTGATGGGAACTCAAATGAAGATCATCATGCAATATTCAGCTATGTTTTCATGCTCAACAGTGGACTAATCTCGTGGTCTGTCAAAATGCAAGAGATCATTGCACTATCGACCACGGAAGCCAAATATATTGCAGCAATGCATGCCGCGAAGGAGGCGATGTGGCTACACTCCCTTCTTGGTGAAATCTTTGGGCCCATTGATGAAGCAACCATGCTGTACTGCGACAACCAATCAGCCATTGCGCTTGTGAAAGATGGCAAGTTTCACATGTGTACAAAATACATTGATATATGATACCATTTCATTCATTACATTATCGAAAACAGCACTATTGACCTTATCTTCTGCCCAACAGATGATATGCTTGCTGATACGCTGACCAAGGCACTCCCCAACGTGAAAGCTAAACACTTCACTGCTGCACTCAGGCTGTCTCCGGCTTGAAGGGGGAGTGTCAGATGGGGTCAAGCCATTTGGCAGTGACATTAGCTGACTGCTGTCTGTCATTTATTCCTTTGTTACTGTTACAAATGCTGCCTATCGCAATATCATGTCCTTCGGGACTTAACACTTTTTCATATGATCAATGACTAAGCTCACTGACTAAGCAGCTTACTAAGCACATTCGCTTTATTCTTCCAAGTCAAGTCACATACCCTTGACCCACTTTCTTTCAAGTCACGCTTCCTTTTTAATCACCATATAGAAGTTCCTTAACTTCTATTCTCATGCTCATAATGGACAACATGTCCATCATACTTCCATTCTCCCACACAATGTGTGTGCAACATGTACTTAATTACCGCCTACACCACAAAACCTATGCACGGATATGTTCCAAGTCACAAGGACTCGTCATGCACAGCCTTGATTACCTTTCATAGATATATGTTTCCTAAACAGACTATTTACTTAGCCAAATATGTACAAATAGATATACACATCCATGTAGTATATAAACTCGGGACTTTGATGCAAAGTCTCCAATCAAGTTCTCTTTTGATATTCATCACTACAAGTGGGGGATTCCTTGATTCGACCTACTATCTCTTTCATCCTTTTGATGACGACGACTAGCAATCCTGTATAGGGTTGATTATAGCTTGTAGTTGTTTCAGTTACTTGTTCCTTGTTCCTCTGTCTCGCCAAAACATGTTGGTTACCTTTTATTCATATCTGGCCAGAAGGCCATTTATACTCATAGGCTACAATACGACACCTCAGCTCATTCCCCCCAAACTGTGCTGAGGTGAGACACTCTCGATACATTGTTCTACTCAATTACTTATCTCATTCATAGTATACTCATTTAGGTATGAGCAATACAGCTCATTCCCCCCAAACCATGCTGAGTATACTCGTTTAGCTCCTCGTAATTGTGACATACACACCACTTATAAACCTAGAACTATTCTAGAAGCATTTCCACTAAGTCTATATTATAGACACAGCCTAGTATATGTTACAATATTCTTTCTCTCCTCGTCTTTACTACTCCTTTGCTTCGCACAACCTACCGTCCTCTTTGGTGTGACTCGCACCACTTACCAACATTTACTGTTGATAGCGTCTGCTCGACCCCATCTTATTCTTCTTTGATCAGTTCCTGAAGGTTTGTCATTTGTCTTTTATCACGAACAATCACTCCTTGGTCGAATCTCTTATCTCGACCTCGTAGTTCCTTCTTCTCATTTGTTCTCATATGTTCTCTGTCGTTCTACTGCAGATTAACTAATCCGCAGCGTCACTTACTATTCTCGTCTTCTTGGGCCGGCCCTAACTTAACTTAGCTATCACTATTTAAACCATAGGATAGCGCCCTGTAGTGTTTTCTCTACTTCGAATCTATTGTGTCTTTTCGCCTAACACAACTTAAGTAATACTGAAGGACGTTGCGACTCTTTGTGAGCTCCTCCCTTTGGTAGAACTTCCCTCAAGTCAGTTAGCCTAATATCAAGAAGCTTCCCATCTCGTGTTCCACACAAGACGTAGTAGCGTTAGGTCTAACAGTATACATGTATAACATGAAGTATACATCCAATACTCTAGCATAGCATATCTTAAATATAGTATATACTTGTACAAATTGTAGAATATTGAAACAACCCTAATTGCTACTAGAGCTTTTAGGTTACCACTAGGTAGCTTAAACTAAGAGGAGAGCAGATAAGGGAAAAATCCAAGAGAATCTGACTGAAGATCCCTTGATTGTCAATTCAGATCCTTATATATCTAAGTACATGCTGTTACAATTATTTCTCTATCGTCTTCTGTCGTACTTCTTTCTTTCATACAGACAAGTGTCCTATTTGATATCGTTCATCAGACTTATGCTCATTTCTTACTCATCGTTTCTTCACGTCCTTGTCTTATTCCGTTATGACCAGTTCTGAAAGGTGTGTCACTTGTTATCTACATACTGGATGTTAACTCCTCAGCTGATTCTATTGTATCGGTCTCATAGTTCCTTTCCTTCCATTTGTTCTTTCTCCTTCTATAACATTCTACTGCGGTTAGCTAATCCACAGTATCTCTTTCTATTGTTGTCATTCTGGGCTGGCCCTAAGTCAAACAGCTATCACTATTTAAACAGAGGAGTAGCCGCATGTAACTCTTTCTTTACTTCGAATCTATTGTCCTCTTGCCTAGCATTATCCATAAGTTTCACTAAGGATGTTGCGACTCTTCATGAGCTCCTCCCTTGGTGGTACTTCCTCAGAGTTGAAGTTATCCCTAGTATCAAGAACTCACCACCTTGTGTTCTACACAAGGTGCTGTAGCGCTAGGTCTAACAAAAGATTCGAAGTCACCCTCTGTCCCTCCTTTCATTGGAGTAGGACCACCCCCTCGTCACCATAGCACCCAGCACTATCAGACCACCTCTCACTGAAGAGAAAGATCACCCAGAAACACAGCAACCATCTAGTCAACGAATCGCTTTGTCATCCACCCAGTCCAGCAATCCAGCCTTATTTCCTAGAACCAGACGTACCTATCAGCCAGGTACATACCCAGTAACCCAGTCTACACCTAGTCGCAGCTCCCCTCGAATCTTAGCACCCCAACCATTACCTCAGATTGCTGCACCCCAAGTTTTACCCCAGATCACCGCACCTAGATCACCTAGCCCGATCTTTACTAGTCCACCACCCAGTACACCTTCCAGTCCAATACCGATCATCATGTCCACCCCTCGATTGGAAGTTAAATCTGCCCTTCCAGCAGACTTCTCTGGTGAATCAGATGAATCCACCCGATGGATCAAGGCGATGAATGCCTACTTCTCCATTAACCTGTCCATCTACTCTGACGATGGAACTAAAATCCTGACCTGTCTTAACAAGATGAGTAAAGGCAGGGGTATCCAGTTTTCTGAGATGTGGTATGACAAGATGGCAGATGCCACTACTGATCCCACAAAGAAAACCTTCGATGAGTTCACCAAAGACTTCCAATCCACCTTCTTCCCGTTCAATGCCAAATCCAAGGCTCGAATGGAACTCCACTGCCTCATCCAAACTAAGACCAATAAGGACAACAGATTACAGGAATTCATCACCGAGTTTCAGTCTCTAGCAGCCAAAGCTGGAGTAACCAAAGATAATGCCCTCATCGATGACTTCTCTGCAGGCATTGATCAGAAATTGGCTATCATGATCCTAGGAGCCGAGAAACCTGCTATCACCATCCAAGATTGGATTGATAAGGCGAAGACCTATCACTAACAGCTGATGAAGATCAAAGACCTCAAGAAAGGGGTCCGTTATTCGAACAATTCGTCCTCTTCCTCCCATACTAGAGATCCAAATGCCATGGACATCGATGCTATTCGTCTCAAGAAACTTACCCCTACCGAAAGAGCCCATTGCATCTGAGAGAACTGATGCTTCAAGTGCTGGAAAGTTGGTCATTCTGCCCAGAACTGTAGAGTTACATTCACCCCTAGACCACAAACGACACAAGTCCAAGCAACCTCGACAAACTTGTCCACTTTCCCTCCTGTCATTGCTACTATCACCATCGTCCCACCTCACTCCAGATCTACCGACCCAGTAGACATATACATCTCCTCCCTGAAGGAAAAAGGGAAAGACCCAAACCAAATCCTACAAATGCTGCAAATCTGTTTCGATGAAGAAGGCGACGACTCTCGAAAGGATTTTTAAAGAGAGAAGAGTGTCCGACGTCCTCTTCTCATGACTTAGCCCATGTATTTACTGCTTTGACAAATAAGCGTATCCTGAAGATCTCCGTCAAACTAGATACTGGAAGAAAAATCATCAAAACTGCTGCTCTCATCAACTCAGGAGCAACTGGAAATTTTATCAATTCAAGCCTTGTCAAACGACACTGGTTTCCCCGAGTTCCTTTAGAACAACCTCTGATAGCCCTCAATGTTGATGGAACTGGAAATAAAGGAGGCATCATCCAACACGAAGCACGGATGAATTTAACCATCAACAATCATCGAGAATGAATTGGACTGATGGTCACCCAGCTCAAAACCCCTCAGATTATCTTGGGAATGCCCTGGTTAAAGAAGTGGAACCTGAAAATCGACTGGACCAGAGAACAGATAACTGTAGAAAGAAAGGATGAAGAAGATATATGGAATGTCAGCCTTTCTAACTCTCCCTGGAATGCTATGTCTCTACATGAGTACCTCCCCGGGGAAGAAATGGAAGGGCTCGACATTAACAAGATCACACTGTCTACGGAGCTTGAACAACAACAAGAAAAGACCCGAGTCACGTTATCCACCTGGTGTCAAGAGTTCAAAGACGTATTTGCTAAACAAACCTTTGACAAACTCCCTGAACATCGTCCTTATGATCACATTGTCAACCTCAAACCATCCTTCATTCCAAAAATAGGCAAAATGTACTATCTAAACCCCAAGGAGCGTGAAGCATGTCAAAGTTTTATTGCTGAACACCTCAAGTCCGGACGCATAGTACCATCCACATCCCCGCAAGCAGCACCATTCTTCTTCATTCCAAAGAAGGATGGATCCTTATGACCGTGCCAGGACTATCGGTATCTAAATGCTCACACCATTTGCAATGCCTATCCCCTTCCTCTTATTTCGGAACTCATCGACGATATGAAGGATGCAAACATTTTTACCAAGTTCGACATCAGATGGGGATACAACAACATCCGCATTCAAGAACAAGACCAATGGAAGATGGCTTTCATCACGCCATTTGGTTTGTTCGAACTAACCATACTTTTCTTTGGTCACAGCAATGCTCCTCCCACCTTCCAGACATTTATGAACCATATATTCGCAGATATGATTGCCGAACGTTGGTTGAAGATTTACATGGACGACATGGGCATATGTATGAAGGACGATCTAAAACTACACCATGAGAGAACACGCCGAGTCCTACAATGACTACAAGAACACAAACTCTCTTTGAAGTTGGCCAAATGCAAATTCGATACAT
Source organism: Pulveroboletus aff. carminiporus (assembly GCA_038094195.1). Lineage (NCBI taxonomy): Eukaryota > Fungi > Basidiomycota > Agaricomycetes > Boletales > Boletaceae > Pulveroboletus > Pulveroboletus aff. carminiporus. The sequence goes on along the minus strand of JBBPTP010000170.1, from coordinate 7,726 downwards.
CACAGATCAACTTCTTAGGCATCATCATGGGCAATGGATTAGCGAAAATGGATCCAGTCAAACTCAAGGCTATCAGCTCATGGAAACCCCCAACCACCATTAAAGGAGTATGATCATTTATGGGTTTTGCCAATTTCTACCGGAAATTCATCCCTAACTTCTCCAACATCATCACACCATTAAACCTACTCACCAGGAAGAACCAACCTTGGGCCTGGACCTGACTACAAAGGGATGCATTTGACCAACTTATTGGTATATTCTCATCTACCCCAGTATTCCATATCCCCAACCTAGATAAACCTTTCATCATCATGACCGACGCCTCTTTAATTGCAGCCAGAGCAGTCCTAATGCAAACTGACATTAATGGCAACCTTCACCCATGCTCATATTTTTCCAAAACGTTCATCCCAGCTGAATGAAACTATGATATCTATGACCGAGAGTTACTCGCTGTCATCCTTGCACTCACAGAATGGAAACACTACTTACTCAGCACCAACCACCCTGTTACTATCATCACCGATCACAAAAACCTCTCTTACCTAAAGGACCCCCGTAAATTATCCTGCTGACAAGCATGCTGGGGACTTTTCCTTCAAGACTTTAATATATTGTGGAAGGTCACCCCAGGCACCCAGATGGGTCCAGCCAACGCACTATCTCACAATAACGATATAAACGCCTCGGAGGACAACTCTCACTCATCCATTATTCCGGAACCACTTATCATCCATGCCCTTGACACCAGAATCACTGAATTAGTTCGCTCTTCGTCCACCGGAGACCCTTTGGTACTACGTGCTATTGAAGGACTTCAAAACGACAATCCGCTTTTCTCCAGATCTAGTCTTGCCGATTGGACCCTAGACAATGGGCACCTTTATTTCAAAGGCCAATTGTATATTCCCCCAGCAGCTCGCATTCGCATCTTAACCACTATCCATGAATCCCCCACAACGGGACATCTAGGTCAGTTCCATACTAAGACCTTAGTCAAGCGAGACTACTGGTGGCCTGGACTGGCTACCTTCATTCGCAATTTCGTCAACAGGTGTGCCACTTGTCAACAAAACAAGGTCAACACACACTCCACTGTCCCTGGCCTTTGCCCAATTCTGTCACAGTCCACCCTTCCGTTTAAACAAATCTCTGTTGATCTTATCACCGACCTTCCAGAATCCAATGGTTTTGACTCTATCATGGTCGTGGTCGACCATGGCCTTATGAAGGGAGTAATTCTTGCTCCATGTAAAAAATCAGTCTCTGCTGAAGGCATTGCTCAACTCTTCCATGACTTTGTCTTCAAAAGATTCGGCCTTTACGACACTGTCATCTCGGATAGAGGCCCCCAGTTTGCTTCGGCGTTTGCTAGAGAGCTGGCTAGACTACTCAAATTTGATGTCAAACTATCCACTGCTTATCACTCTCAAATGGATGGACAAACTGAGCGAATGAACCAGGAACTCGAAACCTACCTTCACATCTTCTCTGCTGGCCAACCCAGAAAATGGACCAGTCTTCTTACCACCGCTGAGTTCATCCACAATACCTCTCCTCACTCATCCACCAAAATATCTCCCTTCTTGTTGATGTTGGGATACGAACCTAGAGCATATCCACCAATCAGAAAAATGTTCCTCCCCACCTTAGAATTTAGACTAAATGTCCTGGACGAAGCGAGAAAAGAAGCTTTGGCAGCACATGACTCTGCCTGACGGATTATGACCAACCGAGTAACCAGGCACTTTACCCCTTGGAATGTGGGAAATAAAGTTTGGCTAGAAGCGACTAACCTCCACATCAAAACCTTATCATGGAAGCTCGCTCCTAAGCGGTACGGTCCCTTTGAAATCACCCAAGTACTCTCCCCCCTCACATACCAACTCAAACTCCCACTGACCTGGAAAATTCATGATGTCTTCCATGCCACCCTTCTCTCCTCTTACAAGGAAACCAATACTCATGGTCCTAACTTCCTCCGTCCACCACCTGATCTAATTGAGTCCGAAGAAGAATATGAAGTGGAGCACATCGTTTCCCATAGAGGAAGTTCATCGAGAAGGTAGTACCTGACCACATGGAAAGGCTATCCTTCATCAGAGAATACTTGGGAACCCGAAAGTAATCTCTGTCATGCACAGCAAATACTCGACCTGTATAAAAAAGACAATCGACTGTAGATGTAGGTCCAAACAAGTTGCTGGTCTCTTCGTGAGTATCACCTTGGATGAACCACTTCCGTCGCTACCTCGAGCATTATATCTTCCCCGTCATCATCATCACCATTCTCGTCGCCATCCTCTTCTCTCACCACTTCATGTATTCAAACAAGATCAGTAAAGCCATTATCACTTCCAATAAATCATGCCCTCATCCTATTCGCGGCTATCCTATCTGACCCAACCCTTTTGCTAATAATTGAAAATCTTCCTTTGTTTCATCAAGACACTACCTCTCAGGAACTGGTCAGGTTGTTTCATGATATAAACCAAGTCCAACGTTTTCACACCCTCGTCTCCCCTAATGACTTACCTCCATTATATGGAGCCCCGATGCGTTTTCTCTTAAATCAACTTCCTCGTTGTGTTCTTACCGCTTTGTATACATATGGTTTCGCCACCTTCATTGAACAGATTCCCGGGGAACGACTATTCCCTACATTTTCACCCATCTTCCACTCCATGCTTCCAGAAGAACGGGAGATCTATCTATCGTTCACCACACCTCCATCTCCAGCCCCACTATATGTTCCTCCACCACAAACTACTGCCACCGTCCTTTCCTCTCCTATCGCACTACTACACCGCCTATCTTCTCCTCCACCATCACCCACAACCACTTCTTATGAATCCACAGAAGGGTCCGAGTCCACTATGATTAACTCCAGAGAACAATCACCCATCGATAGAGATGCACAATGACTATCTGAGTCCTATCATATTCCAGGTGTGAATGGAGTAACCATCCTCTCTGCTCCCACTTGACTACTATCCACTATTGTGTGTCATCGACCTGCATCTGCATTGACCGAATGTTTTCGCTGTCATCTACTGGGTCATTATCGAGAAGATTGCCCCCATTACACCTGTCCACATTGCCATATCTCAGCGCCAGGACACCCCCAGTATCTGTGTATTCACACCCAATGTGGCTTTTGCAGTCGTTGGGGACACTCCGATAGGTTCTGCCCTGTGCGCTCATGCGCGCTTTGTAATCAATCAGGGCATGTGGTGGATGACTGTCCATTTGAACATTTATCTCCAGATCAGGCTTGGGACATCTATGGAGGACAATCTCCAAGTATTCCCTGAACAGGGAGTGGATTTACTTTTTATCGAATTAGGGTTTCGATTGTATGAAGGGGGTAATGTTACAATTATTTCTCTATTGCCTTCTGTTGTACTTCTTTCTTTCATACAGACAAGCATCCTATTTGGTATCGTTCGTCAGACTTATTGTTACAAACACTCTTTTTTGCAACTTCATAACTTATTCAAAGCTCCTCCGCAATGAGGTTAAACTAGTCACTCAAGTCTAATGCTTGTTGTTAAGCTTGTAGTTCAAATCAATTACCCCAAGGACATGATGTCACGACTCCCTTTACTCTTCCATCCGCTAAGTTTGAATCATACCTGCCCTAAAATCCGCTTACACTTCACAACTTCACGACAGCATGATGTTTGACATCGTGTGACTTATGACATTCCACATATAGATATATTGAACTCTAAAGGACAGAACTTAACTTTATTTTGTACGCTTCCATTCCATGCCTCATGCATTTCATTACCACTATCCCTTTACCCTATGGCTATGCTTCATGCTTCTCTTCCATTTGATACGCCACCTGACTCATGTCCTCCTTATTGTTTTAATCTCTGCTTTACAGCCTTATGGCTGTTCATGTCTACATTTGGATAACAGACCAAATAAGTACAAACATGTAGTAGGGTATATAAGGACCCGAATTGACAACCAAGGGATCCTCAGTCAGATCCTATTGGGTATTTCCCCTCATCTGCTCATTTCTAAGTCTATGCTGCCTAGTGGTAACCTGAAAGCTCTAGTAGCAATTAGGGTTGTTTCACTTATGCTCATTTCTTACTCATTGTTTCTTCGCGTCCTTATCTCATTCCATTATGACCAGTTCCGAAAGGTGTGTCACTTGTTATCTACATACTGGATGTTAACTCCTCAGCTGATTCTATTGTATCAGTCTCGTAGTTCCTTTCCTTCCATTTGTTCTTTCTCCTTCTATAACATTCTACTGCGGTTAGCTAATCCACAGTATCTCTTTCTATTGTTGTCATTCTGGGCCAGCCCTAAGTCAAACAGCTATCACTATTTAAACAGAGGAGTAGCCGCATGTAACTCTTTCTTTACTTCGAATCTATTGTCCTCTTGCCTAGCATTATCCATAAGTCTCACTAAGGACGTTGCGACTCTTCGTGAGCTCCTCCCTTGGTGGTACTTCCTCAGAGTTGAAGTTATCTCTAGTATCAAGAACTCACCACCTTGTGTTCTACACAAGGTGCTGTAGCGCTAGGTCTAACACATGCTTGTCCCTATTTGGTCCATTATCCAAATATAGTTGTGAACAGCCATAAGGCTATGAAGTAGAGATTAAAGAAATGAGGAAGACATGAGATGTGGCAGATCAAATGGAAAAGAAGCATAGAAGTATATAGCTACAAAATGGAAGTTTAAATGCATGAGGCATAGAAGAGAAGTGTACAAATAAAGTTAAGTTCTGTCATATAGAGTTCAATATATGTATCTAGATATATAAAGTCATGAGGCACAAAGTGTCAAGCACTATGCTATCATGAATGTCATGATAAGTGAAGAGTCTTCAAAGTTTAGGGTAGGTATGTTTCAGACTTAGCAGATAGAAGATAAATGAGATAGGGCTTGGGATAATTAATTTGAGTAGCAGATCTAGCATAAGTGTTAGATCTGTACAGCATATATAGTTTAACCTCATTGCAGAGGAGAATGAATCAGAGTTTGAATAAGTTATGTTGCAAAAAGAGCATTTGTAAAAAATAGTATATAAGGGACACTCCCAGCTCTAGAGGACACTAGTCTTGTCCTCTTGGAGTTTTCTACTTACTAGGAGGTTCAGACTCACCATTATTGTCTTATAGTTCAAACCTCTAATTCTTCAGTGGATTAGTCATTTCATACAAGGCCTTTTTTCTGGTCATGGATGTGCACCATGATGGAAGTCAAAGAATCAGAGGATCTAGGAAGATTTTCAAAACAAGGGTTGACAACACTATTTAGGCCCCAGTGACTATTCTCAAATTGCTGCATCATCAAAAGAAGTATGAGAAATAAAGAAGGATCTTGAATGAAGTTCAATGTGGAACACTTGATTGCATATTAATAATCATAGCATCAAATATATAGAAGATTCTCTATAGTAGTGTAAGTCACATTACATACATATCCAATATCAGAAGACCATAAATCCTCAATGAGAAGGCAGATAGCATGCTGCTGACCAATATGAAATGTGAACAACTCTGCCCCATACATTTCAACTTGAACACTAGACTAATGGTCCATGGACATATCTTCACTTGCACTAGATTTTGGCCATTTAAAATGAAGCTGGAATTCTTAGTTCAAACTTCCTCTAGGTGCTTGTTGAGATTTCCATTTGACTTCAGAAGAAGATGCTTTTCTTTTGTGACTATTGTATGTTGTTGCTCTACTCTTAGGAGTGACAGAAACAGGCCTCCCAACTTGACAGCCCCCACTCTGGACTACATGACCATCATTGATAACCTCCTTGAATCAAAGTCATTCACTCACCCCTCATTGCCCACACAGGTTTGTGAGCAGTACTTTTGTTTCATCTGAAACCTGCTATATTCACATGTATAGCTGAAAGGAGGGGGCTTGATTGAGTGATTGTATTTGAACTTGACAGTGGTATGGTCATTTTGCCATCCAAAATTCATAGTTGGTTGTGTGCCAGCAATTTTGAGGTAATGATGGTCAGATATAGGCTCAGGATTTACATCTATGGCAGACACTAGAACAACATTAGGCTTGCAGGCAGAATGTTTGCCCTAATGAAGCTACACTATTTTTCAGCCATAGATGTGAAAGAAAAGTTGATCAGACCATTGGCATTAGCAAAACACAGCCCTATTCACAGCTAGGTCCTCTATTGGACAGTACTGAACAGTCCTAGACAGCTCTTCACAGGCCCTCATAGCGCTTACAGCTCTGTATAGTGCAAAAGTGATTTGCTGATGTTCCTTGAAGGTGTTGCACAGGCCAGAAACATGGTTGGTTAGAGGAAACATATCAATCCCTACTAGGCTTTCAGATGTTCTCTGATCTCAACAGAATGCTCCAATTCACCATTGCAGATGGGAACAACATCATGAAGGCATATATTAAATAGTTCAACCACATGTTCCATTGCAGTCCAGGAGGAATGACTGTATCATCAAGTCTACTTTGCATGACTGGGTGTTTTTAACATCTTTTGCTATCCATGGATGTACCTCACATGCCCTACATACAACAATGATTTAGGTGATCACAACAGGAAAGAGACAGTAGAAGCCTAAAAATTTACTCACTCCACACCAGTGAAGGGAAGGTCTTTGCTCCTTATGGCACTGCCATTCAATTGTGGGGTAGATTGCACATCAGCCACAACAGAAGGCAGAGAGTGTGATATCTGATATTGTGGAGTTGTAGGAGGAGTCATTGTTGGAATTATTCCTATATTCCGCATTTAGTAGCTTACATAAGCAATACCTACATCACACCTACAGTAGTTTACCTTTAGTTCTAAGTGACTACTGAGTATTCTATAGTCATTTCTTTGATTCTTGTAGGTCAAGTCACTGACCTCTCGTTGACCAACTGGGTCGTTCGTCACACAGACGCTCTCCACATGCCCGTCGTCCTCAACCTGATTTGTACAAACTACATCGGCAAACCCGTGGTCAAGCAGAACGGTGGTCTAACGATGTAAAGTTGGCTGTAAAAGTACTTATTATGAGGAATATACAGACGTAATCAAAATGCCCCAGAGTAAACGTAGAATCCGTCTCTCAAGTACCGGGTCGTTTCTGTCCAGTAGTTCGTGAGGTGCTCTCTCCTTTTGATCTCGACTTGCTGCTCGTCCCTTTCGAACTATTCTTTTCCTTGGGCTGCCTGAAACACATGAACTCGATGCTCGTCGCCCGCCGGCTTTCAGCCAAAATCTTCTTGACATTGTCAAGGTGTCCCTGTAGGTTCTCGTCCCCAGGACGTCGGGCATATGCCATCGATATCTTGTTGTATAGTTCAGAAAGCGTCTTGGTCGCTGTAGGCGACACGTAGCGGGCCAATGTCTGATGCAAGAACTCGATCTCGAGAGTTGCCTATGGTACGCCATAAGCCTCTGGCAGGTTGCTAAATGAGCGACATACCCGCAGCATGCCACCCATTCCGAAACGCTTAACTTGTTGGAAGGCACGCAACGCCTCGTCCGCCGCATCCTCTACGACTGCGAACAGGACACGGTCGAGCAATCCCTCAGCAACCCGACTGACTTGTGCATGGATCTCCACGAGCGTCATCGACGCTCGGAACATGTAGGCCCGAATCTCTGTTTGGCATTGAGGACATATGTATATCGACAAGCTTCGGATGTCCTGCTCACCAGTTGGTTGAGGGGTCTCGTACCAGTCCATGCTGCGGTCCAGAA
>JBBPTP010000169.1:0-30073 GCA_038094195.1 Pulveroboletus aff. carminiporus | reverse complement strand
ATACTTATCCACTTATGATGGGGCTTGTGAAAAGTTTTGTACAGCACGGGATGATGCATGGTACGATGGATCCAATACGAGAAGTAATCGGTAAATATTAAGAAGCTGAATTTTTGTCAGTACGAGAGATGATCGATAAAGAAGACACATACAACGGAATTGAGAAGGCGAAGTAAAGCCATCCGTGCTCAGAGACATCGTCATACAGTTTTGAGTAACCCATGATCTCAGCTTGAAACCAGGGGAGCGACAACAGAATCATTGCAGGAAACGATCTAAGACTGCTTCGGATTTCCAACCTGATCTGGTTTTTGAAGAAGCGTGGATGTCGCATCAGCTCGTGATTGAATATGAACTGGAAGGAAAGACAGGCGAAGGTAAAATAGAGGAGGTGGATGCCGATGAAGGAGACCATGATCAACGACAATAGTTGTCTGGGAACGTAATCTCGAGGCCATGCAGACTGTGGCTGAAGCATAATAGCTGAAGCATTGGCAGCGAGGATAACCCGGAACGGGTGATCAGCGAGGGCGGGGTCACTAAGAGGAATGAGACGAGCCCAGGCGCTGTCAAGAATATACTCATCCGCAGTGCGTAAAACGAGGTCCATGACGGGGATGGTAAATTTGACAAGACCCCACCAATCTTTTATAGTATAAACATGTTGTGGACGTACCAGATGCCATCACACCGGCGTAGTAAGTGACTGGTGTCAGAGCGGTGTCGATTAATTCGTCGGAGTCACACACCTGCATTATCACTTTCCTTAAGAGACTTAGTGTTTGTTCGGATCCCTTCTTGCACTGCTTGAAGCTGGGATACAAAAGGAGATTGTCCACCGGATGATACGGAACCAAACACTGGGAACCGAAGATCCTGGCGAGAACACTTGATGTAGTCAAAGACAAACTAATGGCCATAAACTATTAAGCGTCAGTGTTCCGGCGAGCTCGGAAGCTTGTGGTCTTGTAGAAACACACTCCAGTTCCATTGAAGTGACACGACTATCGCAGAGAAATGGTCGCCTCGAAGAGACTTTGATATTTAATAGACTATCCGCATTTCACAAATGCGTAATCTTCTATTGTGTAGCGGCAAGCAGCAAACTTCTGTAAGTTCTGTTGCAATGACGCAGGTAGCTGCGAGAGCAGCGAACCGATGAGTCGGCGCTACCCTTTCATATCGCTAACTTTGGTGGTCGACAAGGCGCACGGTCTTGCCCGAGCTCAAGCTATGAATTATAACCAGTAGGTGAGGTCAAGACAGAGTAGCATGCGTACGTCAGCGGTCCTAACTAATAACGATAGAACGCTGAGAAAAGACGAGTGCGAGATAAAAATGCACAACCATGGTGATTGTGTAACGCCGCAGTTGCGGCGGAAGTGCATGTGAGACGTAACTTGAACATCCTGATACATGTCGATAACGTCGTGATTTTCCGTAAGTCGCACTGCTTCTGGCATCTGTCGAGCGGCTGAAATGAACGGTTAGGTCGGCTGCAGTTAGACAGGTTACAGGAGGTTACTGTACGTGTCATGGATTGAAGCACATCTGATTGGTGGAGATGTAAAAAGTGATACAGCACGCTTGTTTTTGGGCTTATCCATGGGGAGCGGCAGCTCCCCATGCGCCACTGTCACCTTATGTAAGCAGGAAAAGGCAGTCACCGGCCCAGCAAGCTAAAGATCAGCATCAAGAGCTCAAGATTCGACATAACTAACTGAAATGGGTTCCAGCGATATCCTGAGGCCATTAGGACAGTTCACAATCAACAAAGCTCTTGCGACACATCCCAATGCAGGTGAATCCTGGTTATACATCAGTAAATTTACACATGTCTTTATTCATATCTGTGCATAGCCTTGTGGCATATCTTTGTAATAAGCAGTAATGAATTACATGAGTCACACACATTGTGTGGCAGAATGGAAATTAAAAGCATGATGGACATGTTTGTAGCACGCAGTAGGACTCAGTGAACTGGTGGTAAACAGTCACTGTGGTATTTACCTGTAGCATGCAGTAGGACTACAGGATATTAGTAAAGAGTAGTCTAAGTAGAGTAGTAACTTACCTCAGTGAACTGGTGGTAAACAGTCACTGAGGTGTGAGCAGACAAGAAAACATTGTCTATGGTGCAATGCAAGATTATATAATATGTATGGCCACTAACCATTTGTACTCAACATAACTCCTACAATGTTGTCCATTATAATCATGAGAATAGAAGTTAAGAAACTTCTAGACAGTAATTAATTCAAGAATTGTGACTTAAGGGAGTGTAGGTCAAGGGCATGTACCCTTGATGCATGACTTGACTTGGTGAAAATAGAATGAGTGTGTTCTTGGAAGCTTAGTCAGCATGCTTAGTCATTACTTCAGTGAAAAGATGTTAAGTCTCAAAGAATGAGGTATTGCATTAGATAGTGTTTGTAACACTACCCCCCTTCTATGAATCGCATTCCAGGCAATTAAAGGGCTGTGTAGTCCCCTCTGGTATAGGTTTTCCACAGTACTTGAATAGTCGAATAAATTCCACTGCCAACATTCTCAACTTTCAAGGAGCATTGGGGTATTTTTTATGGAAATCTTTTATTACTTGTTGGGCATTCTTTAGATTATCTTCTAGTTTCCAGGTATGGTCATCTTCAGACCATCCATGCCAATGGACTAGGTATTCCAATCTTCATCCTTTCATGTGAGAATCAATAAGGTAGTCAACCTTGTACTCTTCGTCACAATCTTCTGTTACATGTGATGGACCTGCCATCGGTGCTTCCTATCCCTGCAGCCTTTCCTTATATGGCTTTAGGTGAGATACATTTATAACAGGATGAATTTTCATTGTTTTTGGTAAGCAGAGTTCGCATGCATTAGAACCCCTCAGTGTGATGACATCATAGAGACTGATCCACTTCTCTTGAAGTTTTTGTGATGCCCATGGAAGTCGGAGATGCTCCGTGCTGAGCCAAACTTTATCTTCAATCTTATATTCCAGTGCATTGGATTGATGTTTATCCACTTGTTCTTGCATCTTTTTCTTTGCTTTGTCAATGTTTTTATGTGTATTTTCTAATATTTTCTCTATCTTTTCTGCCATTGCTTCAGCTGCTGGGGCCTTCATCTTACATTGCTCAAATCCCATTCTTGATAGATAAGAGCATGTGACTTCAAAGGGACTTATCTTTGTCATCAATTGTTTTTTAATGTTATATGAGAATTGTGCTAGGGGCAACCATTCTGCCCAATTCTCGGAATTTTTCATAGCAAATATATGGAGATAGCTCTGCATCTCCTGATTGATTTGTTCTGTCTGGCCATCCATTTGTGGATGAAAGGTGGTGGAGAGCTTTGGAGTGATGCCCAGATGTTTACATAAGTCTTTCATAACCTGCATGGCAAACTACAGTCCATGATCTAAAATGATTGTGCATGGAAGTCCATGGTCTTTCTAGACATGGAACAAATATAACTTAGCCATTTCTAGACTTGTAATATTCTTGGAACAAGGAATGAATTCTACTTCTTTTGAGAATCTGTCTATGACTACTAGGATTGAGTCATGTCTATCAGAAATGGGAAGATCCATAACAAAATTGACAGAGACATCAACCCATGGCATATGTGGTGTGTCTAATGATTGGAGTTTTTCCAATGGAGCCTTGTTGGTTCCTTTGAATTGTGTGCATCTATTGCACCTTGATACATAATCCTTAATGAACATGAATAGACCAGGCCACCAATATGATCTTTCAATCAGTTCCTGTGTCTTTTCAGCACCTAGATGCCCAGCAACCGGTGTGTCATGATGTAATCTAACGATCTCAAGACAGAGATCCTTGATGATGTACTCATTTTTGGCCAGAATGTATAACTGGTCTTTTTTATCATAGAGTGTGCCATTTTCTTCTCAGCATATGCCATTCTTTTGGCATAGATCACATACCTTGGATTCTTTAATCAACAAGGTAGCTTTTGTGACTTCTGTTCTTAGAAGATCTTCTGGATCCTCAATTTCCATCATTTTAATGAAGCTAGGCAGGATTACTAATACTTGTTTGTTGTTGTCTTCCATCCCTGCCCTATGATCCTCTCTTCATGATAAGGCATTGGCTTTTTCCATTGATGTCCCTAGTTTATGAACCCATTTGAAATTGAAGCATAATAAATATTGCACCCATCTTGCTTGTTGCCAATTTAGATCCTGCTGCTTCATGAACCACTGCAGGTTGGCATGATCATTTCATATTTCAAATGTATGGTGGGATCCTTCTAAATGGTACCTCCACATTTTCAACGCTTTAATTACTGAGAGCATTTCTTTGTTAGCAATTGGGTAATTGTGCTCTTCTGGTTTTATACTGTGTGAAGCAAAGGCAGTGGGATGCCACTTTTCTCCTTTCTTAACCAATAGTACTGCCCCTGTTGCATAATCTGAGGCATCAGTTTCAAGGTGGAACTCCGATTCATCATCTGGATATGCCAGAATCAGAGCAGTTGTAAATTTTTCTTTAAGCATCTCAAACATGTGTCATTGGGTTTCACCCCAGACAAAAGGAGTGTCTTTCTTTGTTAGGTCATTGAGAGGGCATGCAACTTGTGCATAGTGTTAAGCCTAGTGCTACGATCTCTTGTGTGTAACATGAGAGAGCAAGTTCTTGATACTAGGTGATAACAGACTCGAGAGAGGTTCTATCAAAGGGAGGAGCTCACGAAGAGTCACAACATCCTCTGAAGAACTTAAGTGATGTTAGGCATTTTACAATGAATAGATTCAAAGTAGAGAAACCGTTACATGTTGCTACCCTAAGGTTTAAGTAGTGATAGCTGTTTTACATTAGGGCCGGCCCAATGTAGACATAAAAGGAAAGATGACCCACAGATTAAGTAACTGCAGTAGAACAAGATGGAACAGAAAGGAACAGTGGTAGATAGGAACTACGAGGCCGAGATAAGAGACTTGGCCAAGGAGTAAAAGTTCATGACAGAAATGAGACAACTAACCTCCAAGAACTGACCTACAATGAGACAAGACAAGGATGAATCGAAATGATGAACAAGAGATGTAAATAAGTAATGCGAATGATACTAAAGAGGATGGTGGTTTGTTCAAAGGATAAAAGTATGAGTGAACTAGAGAGAAATGTAATTGTAACACATAGCCTTCAATAAACCTTCTGTAGAAATTTGCAAGTCCAAGGAAACTTCTTACTCCATGGACATTCTTGGGTGTAGGCCATTCCAGAATGGCTTGAACTTTGTCTCGTTCCATTTTAATTCCATCAGCAGATACTTTCATACCAAGGAATTCCACTTCTTTGACATAGAAGGAACATTTTTCTGGTTTTACAAACAGGTTGTTTTCCTGCAATCTGTGAAGAATTTCATTCACCAACTTGATGTGTTCTTCTTCATTGTCTGTCTTTGTAAATATTAAAAGATCATTGATGTACACCACCACAATGTCTTCTGTTAAACCTAATGCTACGATGCCTTGTGTGAAATGCAAGACAGCGAGTTCTTGATGTTAGGGACCAACAGACTCAAGGAGATCTGACTTAGGGGAGGAGCTCACGAAGAGTCGCAGCATCCCTAAACAGAATGATAGGTGAACAGACAATATATATTCAAAGTGGGGAACTACTACCAAAGGTAACTATGGTGTAACAACAAGTAACAACTACCATAGTAAGCAAGTGACGATGATAAGGAACGATCATCATAGATCAGTAGTCAATAGAGATACCAAGAGATAACCATAGTAGGTAGGTAACTATGGAGTTGGAATAGAAGCGATGAGGAGCTATGGAATAGATCCGAGTCAAGAAGTAAAAGAGTAACTAATAGTGCGAAAGAATGAGCACAAGAGAAACAGTATGAAAGCATACTTGGATAAGCTTGTCTCAACATGAACTTGAGTTGAAACGCAGACAACTAAGTGAATCTATTGTCAAGAGCCTAACAGCAAGTGGTAGCAAAAAGGAGGACAAAAGAGGTGCACTAAGAGGGTAACTGATTGTAACATCTTCCATATCTGTGAAGATTTCATTCATCATCACTTGGAAGGTGGCTGGTGAATTGCATAGCCTGAAGTATATCATGAGGGATTTGTAGGCTCCATGGAAACATACAAATGCAGCCTTTTATTTGTCTCCTTCTTTGATCCGAATGTTATTGTAAACCCATTGTAGATTCATTTTCATAAATAATTTAGCTCCTTTAAGCTTCTTGACCAACTGGGAAATTAGTGGCAACAGGTAATTGTTCTTAACCATGTGTTCATTTAGATATCTATGTATAATCCTGAACCATTCACTTCTTTCCATCCTTCTTTGGAACAAAGAATACCAGCGATGTTTGCAGCGACTTGGAAGGATGGATGTATCCCTTCTTAGTTGATCATCAATGAATGCAGACACTTCTTCTTGTTCTTTTACAGAGAGTGGAATAATCCAGCCCTTCTTGGGCTTAAATGAATCTTTAAGATCAATTCCATGGTTCCATGGCTTTCACAATAGCATGCACTCTGAGTCATGCTTATTAAATACCATGTGATATTTGTGGTAGCATTTGGGCACCATCTCTTCAAACATCTTTTCCTTTTTCTCAACAGGCTTCTTGAGCACAGCTCAGAGATAGTATGCATTCCATGCAACATCCTGTTCTTCTTATTCTTCCTGTAGGATCCATGTGGGAGCTTCTTGCAGCATTTTACAACTGCAAGGGCATTGGGTCATTTTGACGGACCCCTTTTCCCAATCTATTTCCAGGTTGTGACATTTCAACCATGAGTATCCAAGGATCAATTGATTAGATCCGAGGTCTGTAACTTCAGCTGTAGCCTTCTCATGGTAACCCTGAAATTCAATTATAATTTCCGTGCAGTGTGTAATGTCTCCTGCATTGTTCTGAGTTTCATTCACATTGAATATGTGGATCAGATTCTTTAGTGCTTTAAGCACAAGGCCATTACTTTGAGTTCATTTCTTATTGATGAAAATTACGTTTGTGCCACTATCTAAGAGTGCTTTAATCCCCTTTGGGTTTTTCTTATTGTGACTTATTTTAACATTCAATAGAATCTCCTTGGACAGATTTGCTGATCTAGTAAAGATCTCTTTAGGGAAATTATTTTCATCATATTTTTTCTTGGTTTTTGTGAAAGAATTAAGTGCATGCTTTACAGCAATGCCACACTTCTGACTAGCAGAAGTTGCTTCCTTCTGGCAATTGGATAAATCATCATCTTGGTCACTGTCTATGGCTTCCTCCATGGAAAGAACTTTAAACCTATTTTTTGATTTTTGATTTTTAACATTATGAGACTGAGCACCCTGATTACTCAATCCCATCTGTGATTTACTGACTCTGTCTCCTTCATGTTGTAGAAGAATGCCTTCATTTCATCAAATGACATTCCTCTCATGGCAGCAAAAGGGTCAGCTTTCTCTTTCCCTTTGCCCTTGTCTTCCTTCTTTGGGGGCATTTCCTTATCACTACTGCCTTCCCCCCCCCCAAGGTCATTGCAGCTTGTAGTTTGGTCTTTGGTGCCTTCTTGCACCCTGGTTTATGCTTTGCACCCAGGAATTTACATTCCAGGCATTGAACTTTCAATTTTGGACAATCTCTTACAAGATGTCCTTGCTGTCCACAGTTGAAACATGAGGGGCCATTGCTCTGACTTGTGTTGGCAGTTTCAGCCTTAGCCGCTCTGGCCTCCTTCTTCTCCTTCTTTTCCCATGGTTTATTGGCTGCAGATTTATTGAACATTTAGTATGCTTCAATCTGCATACCGATCATTTTGATTTCGGATAATGTTTGGTCAACAGTTTGCTTTCTGCGACCCTTGAATAACTCTAGTCTGATATCTGGATGTATTGCATTTTCTAGGAGATAGACTCTGTGTGATTGGTCCACTCCTGATTGGTAATATAACTTTCTCCATCTGATAATGAATGCCAAGATGGAACCACTTTCTTGTATGCATTTGGCGATTTCCTTCTTTACCCAATTCTTTTGTAGTTGAGGGCAGAACAGCCCCTCAATCTCCACAACCAATGAATCTCAATCATCAATCAGAGATTGGCCAGTGGTGAGCTTCTGCAGCTCAACTTCTGCAAAGAAGCTGCCTTTCTCACCCTTTAGGTGAGATAAGACTGTGTACGCCCAATTTTTCCCATAAGGTTCTGGTGCCCCATCAATCTCAGATCAGCCCATGAACTGTTTTGGGTTACAGTCCATCCATGCCTTCATCTTCATCTACCATTCCTTGAACTTGGCAAGACTACCATTGTAGTTGCCTGGGTCGGTAAAGATTTCTATTTTTGACATACTGCTGGTCTGTGGTCCTACTGCAGCCTGACCTCCTCTGGTTGCCCATATATATACTCCCATGAGCTTCCTGGTTCTTTGGTCGGCTTGTTCCACATTTTCAGTTGTGGTGGCCAGTTGCGTTTCTGCCCAAGTAAGGGCCTCCTGAAGTGTGAACCTCTCATTTTTCATTGCTGTGATTCATTCCACAGCATTTTGAAAAGAAGCAATTAAATTTGCCCAGTTTTCTGGATTCAACTTGGGTACTTGTGCCATAGTACTTTAGTAAGGATATTTTCTTAAACATTGTAAGTATGAATGAAGTCGTAGGTAAGGGTGGAAGAGTATGTTGTAGTTGTCCATCCTGACTTTGCTATGGTCATACCAATAAACTTTTCTGGTATGCTTGCACTTTATAGATTACAGCAAGATCTCTCTAACCTGCCCTTCTCTTAACTCTTCTGGCAAAAACTTCCTTGCTACTTAAGTGAGTATGTCTAGTAGCCAATCTTTTATGAATCCAAAGTCCCTCTCTGGAGTGACTAGCTCCAAAGAATTTGCTGAAGGGAGGGGAGATGTGCTGTGAGAGCTGAAGATTTCTTCTAGCAGCCTCTGAGCTTGGTTGAGGTGCTCTGCAATGTTGTTAATGAACTGGATTAGCTGCTCCACTCCATGCCTAGATGACATGGCTGAGTAACTTTCTAACAAGGAGTTTGGCACTTAGCCAAGCATGTGAGACTCCATACACTACTTGAAGTGAAGCTAGAAAGTAATAGCTCTTGAATACATACTTGCAAGCGAGACCGTTGTTGGGCTTGATGGAATAAAGTTCTAATGAAGCAACTATAAGTTAACAACAATTCTATACAGGATTGTAACTCATTGAAGTCAAAGAGTAAAGAGAAAAGAGTAGCTGGGTTGAATAAAGGAATCCTCCACTTGTAGTGATAAATATCAAAAGAGAACTTTATTGAGGGACTTTGCATCAAAGACCCAGGTTTATATACTACATGGGGTTTGTACCTATTTGTACTTATTTGTGTATGTAAATAATCCATATTTAGAAACATATATCCTGATATAGTAATAAGGCTGTCCATGACGAGTTATTGTGACTCAGAACATATCCATGCATAGCCTTGTGGTGTATCTTTGTAATAAGCAGTAATGAATTACATGAGTCACATATGTTGTGTGGCAGAATGGAAATTAAAAGCATGATGGACACATTGTCTGTTATAATTGTGAGAATAGAAGTTAAGGAACTTCTAGATGGTAATTAATTCAAGAATCATGACTTAAGGGAGTGTGGGTCAAGGGCATGTATCCTTGATGCATGACTTGACTTGGTGAAAATAGAACGAGTGTGTTCTTGGAAGCTTAGTCAGCATGCTTAGTCATTACTTGAGTGAAAAGATGTTAAGTCCCAAAGAACAAGATATTGCATTAGATAGTGTTTGTAACATCCTCTCCCTATGCTCACTAGCAAAACAGAAAGGCAGAGCATGTGATATGAACAGTACAGGAATGTGCTCTTGTGATGCTTTAGGCAGTGAAGCTTCCTGTTACAATTTCTTTTCTCACTGCATCTCTCATTCTCATTACCTACCAACAACCTGCCATCTTCTTTGGTATTGCTTATCACACTTGGTCCCATCTCTTGTTGATCATTTCATCTTTACATCCATGATTAGTTCTTTTATGAGCTCTTACTTGGAATGCTAACTCCTCCATTGATTCTCCTATATCAATGTCATAGTTTTTCTTAGTCATCATCATTCTTTTGTCTTCTTTATTGTTCTACTGTGGCTTAGCTAATCTACAGCTAGCTTTCCATTTATGTCAGATTCAGGCTGGCCCTAAAGTCAATCAGCTGTCACTACTTAAATGTAGCTCCTACATGGACAGCCTCTTTTCTTCACTTTGAATCTATTGTACATTTTACCTAGCAATAAGTTTGTTCAAGGACATTGTGACTCTTTGTGAGCTTCTCCCTTGGTCAGACCTCTCTTGAGTCTGGTTATCCCTAGCATCAAGTGCTAGGTCTAACACTTCCCTCCTACCTCTGGGGCAAAGCAGTACTTACAGCTGTCTATCTCTGAGATCATATAGAATCTATTACTTTGCCTGCTGAATCAATTCTATTCAAAATGGTCAATGGTCACAAACCTGATCTTTCCCATATATGAGTCTTTGGCTCCCAATGCTGGACTTGCATCTCTTCCAAGCTTCAAAACAAGTTTGGCTCAAAGTCGCAAAGGGCCATCTTCATGGGCTACCTGGATGGTGAAGCAACTACAAATGAACAACAATACTATACAGCATTGGCACTTGCTGAAGTCAAAAGATATGAGAGTGAAAAAGAGTAAAAGGGTCGAATCAAGGTATCTCCCACTTGTAGTGATGGATAACAAAAGAACTTGATTGAGAGACTTTGTGTCAAAGGCCCAGGTTTATATACTACATGGGGTTTGTACTTATTTGTATGTATTTATATATGTAAATAGTCCATATGTGGAATCATATATCCTATTATGATAATGAGGCTGTCTGTGACAAGTCATTGTGACTTGAAACATATCCATGCATAGCCTTGTGGTGTATCTTTGAAATGGCAGAAATTAAATGCATACTGCACACACATTGTGTAGGAGAATGGAAGAATAGAAGCATGATGGACACATTGTCCATTATGATCATGAGAATAGAAGTTAAGAAACTTCTAAATGGTAATGAATTCAAGAAGTGTGACTTGAAATAGTGTGAGTCAAGGATATGTAATCTTGATACATGACTTGACTTTAGAAAATAAAGTGAGTGTGTTTAGTAAGCAGCTTAGTCAGCATGCTTAGTCATTACTTCAGTGAAAAGATGTTAAGTCCCAAAGAATGAGGTATTGCATTAGATAGTGTTTGTAACACTATCCCCCTTCTATAAATCACATTCCAGGTGATTAAAGGGTTGTGTGGTCCCCTCTAGTATAGGTTTTCCACAGTATTTGAATAATCGAATAAATTCGACTGCTGACATCCTCAACTTTCAAGGAGCATTGGGGTATTTTTTATGAAACTCTTTTATTACTTGTTGGACATTCTTTAGATTACTCTCCAGTTTCCAGGTTCAGTCATCATCAGACCATCCATGCCAATGGACTAGGTATTCCAACCTTCGTCCTTTCATGCAAAAATCAATGAGATATTCAACCTTGTATTCTTTATCATGATCTTCCATTATGTGTGATGGACCTGCCATCGATGCTTCCTGTCCCTACAGCCTTTTCTTATATGACTTTAGATGAGATACATTTATAACAGGATGTATTTTCATTGTTTTTAGCAAGCAGAGTTCGCATGCATTAGGACCCCTTAGTATGATGACATCATAGGGACTGATCCACTTCTCTTGAAGTTTTTGTGATGTGCAGCTCCATGCTGAGCCAAACTTTATCTCCAATCTTATACTCTGGTGCATCAGATCAGTGCTTATCCACTTGTTCTTTCATCTTTTTCTTAGCTTTGTCTATATTTTTACATGTATTTTCTAGTATTTTCTCTATCTTTTCTGCCATTGCTTTGGCTGCTGGGGCCTTCATCTTATGTTGCTCAAATCCCATCCTTGGTAGATAAGAGCATGTGACTTTAAAGGAGCTTATCTTCATCGTTGATTGTTTCTTAATATTATAAGAGAACTGTGCCAGGGGCAACCATTCTGCCCAGTTCTCTGGATTCTCCATGGCAAATATGTGGAGATAGCTCTGCATCTCCTGATTGATTCTTTCTGTCTGGCCATCTGTTTGAGGGTGAAAAGTGGTGGATAACTTTGGAGTGATGCTCAGACATTTACATAAATCTTTCATAATCTGCATGGCAAATTGTGGTCTGCAATCCAAAATGATTGTGCATGGTAGTCCATGATCTTTTCATATATGGAACAAATATAATTTAGCCATTTCGAGACTTGTGATATTTTTAGAACAATAGATGAATTCTACTTCTTTTGAGAATCTGTCCACAATCATGAGGATTGAGTTGTGTCCATCAGAGAGAGGAAGATCCATAACAAAATTGGCAGAGACATCAATCCACAGCATATGTGGTGTGTCTAATGGTTGGAGTTTCTCTGATGGAGCCTTGTTGGTTCCTTTGAAATGTGCACATTTATTGCACCTTGATACATAATTCTTAATGAATGTGGATAGACCAGGCCACCAATATGATCTTTCAATCAATTTCTGTGTCTTCTCAGCACCTGGATGCCCAGCAACTGGTGTGTCATGATGTAATCTAATGATCTCAAGACAGAGATCCTTAATGATGTACTCATTTTTGTCCAGAACATATAACAGGTCTTCTTTATCATATAGAGTGCTGTTCTCTTCTCGGCATGTGCCATTCTTTCAGCATAGATCACGTGTCTCAGATTCTTTAATCAATGAGGTAGCTTTTGCAACTTCTATTCTAAGAAGATCTCCTGGATCTTTAATTTCCATCATTTTAATGGAGCTAGGTGAAATGACTAATATTTGCTTGTTGTTGTCTTCCATCCCTGCCCTGTGATCCTCTCTTCTTGATAAGACATCAGCTTTTCCCATTGATGTCTCTGATTTATGAACCCATTTGAAATTGAAGTGTGATAAGTACTATGTCCATCTGGCTTGTCACTGATTTAAATCCTGCTGTTTCATGAACCACTGCAGATTGGTGTGATTATTCCATATTTCAAAGGGATGATGAGATCCTTCTAGATGGTGCCTCCACATTTCCAACGCTTTAATTACCAAGAGCATCTCCTTGTCAGCAATTGGTGTTAAGCCTAATGCTACTACTCCTTGCATGAAATGCGAGGAGGAGAGTTCTTGATGAAACAACCCTAATAGCACTAGGCCTTTCAGGTTACCACTAGGAGGCTTAGACTGAAGAGAGTCAAACAGTGAAGGGGAAAACCCAAGAGGATCTGACTGAGGATCCCTTGGTTGTAGATTCAGGTCCTTATATACTATGATACATGTTTGTACATATTTGGTCCGTTATCCAAATAGAGGTGTAAACAGCCATAAGGCTGTGAAACGGAGATGAAAATAATGAGGAAAGCATGAGTCAGGTGGTGTATCAAATGGAAGAGAAGCATAGAGCATAGCCATAGGGTAAAGGGATAGCAGTAATGAAATGCATGAGGCATGAAATGGAAGCGTACGAAATAAAGTTAAGTTCTGTCCAGTAGAGTTCAATATATCTAAATGCGTAATGTCATTAGGTATACGATGTCAAGCATCGTGCTATCATGAAGTCGTGAAAGTGTAATTGGTGTTTAGGGGAGGTATGGTTTTGACTTAGTGGTAAAAGGGTCAAGGATGTCATGACATTGTAATCTTTGGGTTAATTGATTTGGACTGCAAGCCTAACGACAAGCATTAGACTTGAGTGGCTAGTTTAACCTCATTGTGGAGGATCTTTGTTCAGTGTTTGAATAAGTTATGATGTTGCAAAAAGAGCATTTGTAACACTTGATGTTAGACAAAAACAGACTCAAGGGAGGTTCTACCAAAGGGAGGAGCTCACAAAGAGTCACAATGTCCTTTGATAAAACTTAAAGTGTGCTAGGCAACACAACGAATAGATTCAAAGTGAAGAAACCATTACATGACACTATCCTAGGGTTTAAGTAGTGATAGCTGTTTGACATTAGGGCTGGCCCAAAGTAGATATAAATGGAAAGATAGGCTGTGGATTAGCTAACCACAGCAGAATGTTATGGAAGCTCAAAGAACAATGGAAGATAGGACCTACGAGGCTGATACAATAGAACCAGCCAAGGAGCAAATGTTTAAAATAAAAGAAATAGAACCTACCCTTCAGGAACTGGACTAGAGTGATACAAAGTATGAACAAGATGAGACTATCAAGATAAAGTGAACATAAGTAGTTCTGACAATTACAAAAAGGACATTAGATTGTGCAAAACAGAAAAGAAGTAACAATGAAGAAAGAAAGAAGATTGTAACAATTGGATAATTGTGCTCTTTCGGTTTCATACTGTGCAAAGTGAAGGCAGTGGAATGCCACTTTTCTTCTTTCTTAACCAACAATACAACCTCTGTTGCATAATCTGAGGTGTTGATTTCAAGGCAGAACTCCGATTGATCATCTGGATATACCAAAATCGAAGCAGTCATAAACTTTTTCTTAAGTGTCTCAAATGTATGTTGTTGGGCTTCACCCCAGACAAAAGGAGTGTCTTTCTTTATTAGGTTATTGAGAGGGCATGTGACTTGTGCATAGCCTTAAATGAACCTTCTATAGAAATTTGCAAGTCCAAGGAAACTTCTTACTTCATGGATGTTCTTAGACATAGGCCATTCCAGAATGGCTTGAACTTTATCTTGTTCCATTTTTATTCCATTGGTGGACACTTTCATGCCAAGAAATTCCACTTCTTTGACATGAAAGGAACATTTTTCTGGTTTGACAAACAGGTTGTTTTCCTGCAATTTGTGAAGAACTTCATTTACTAACTTGGCATGTTTTTCAACGTCATCTGTTTTCATAAATATTAATAGATCATCGATGTACACCACCACAATGTCTTCCCTATCAGCAAAGATTTCATTCATCATTGCTTGGAAGGTGGCTGGCAAATTGCATAGCTCAAAGTACATCATGAGGGGTTTGTAAGCTCCATGGAAGCATACAAATGTGGCCTTCCATTCATCTCCTTCTTTGATTTGAATGTTATTGTAACTCCATCATAGATCCATTTTTGTAAATAATTTAGCTCCTTTGAGCTTCTCAACCAATTGGAAAATTAGTGGCAATGGGTAATTGTTCTTCACCATATGCTCATTCAGGTACCTGTAGTCCTGAATCATTCACTTCTTTCCATCCTTCTTTGGAACAAAGAACACTGGTGATGTTTGTGGTGACTTAGAAGGATGAATATATCCCTTCTTTAATTGGTCATTAATAAACGAGGATACTTCCTCTTGTTCTTTAATGGAGAGTGGGATGATCTGACTCTTTTTGATTTAAACAAATCTTTGAGATCAATCCCATGGTCCCAAGGTTTTTACAATGGCATGCGCTCTGAGTCATGCTTATCAAATACCATGTGATACTTGTGATAGCACTTGGATACCATCTCTTCAAACGTCTTTTCCTTTTTCTCAATAGGTTTCTTGAGCATAGCTCAGAGATAGTACACATTCCATGTGACATCCTGTTCTTCTTGTTCTTCCTTTAAGATCTACATGGGAACTTCTTGCAGCATTTTGCAACTGCAAGGACATCAGGTCATTTTGATGGACCCTTTTTCCCAGTCTATTTCTGGATTGTGATGTTTCAACCATGAGTAATCAAGGATTAATTGGTTAGATCTGAGGTCTGTTACTTTGGCCATGGCCTTCTCATGGTGACCCTGAAATTCAATTATAATCTCCATGTAGTACGTAATGTCTCCTGTATTGTTCTGAGTTCCATCAACATTGAACACACAGATTGGGTTCTTTAGTGCCTTAAGCACAAGGCCATTACTTTGGGCCCATTTCTTATCGATAAATATTACATTTGTGCCACTATCTAAGAGCACTTTGATTCCCTTTGGGTTCTTCTTGTTGTGACTTATTTTAATGTCCAATAGAATCTCCTTGGATGGGTTCACAGATCTGGTAAAGATCTCTTCAGAGAAATTGGTTTCATCATACTTTTTCTTTGTTTTGGTGGAAGAATTAAGCATGTCCTTTACAGCAACACCATGCTTCTGACTAGCAGAAGTTGCTTTCTTCTGGCAATTTGATAAATCATCACTTTGGTCGCCATCTACAGCTTCCTTCATGGAAAGAACTTCAAACCTATTTTTAGATTTTTTAAATTTAAATTTTTTCATGGTATGTCATGCATCAGGAGTTTGCACCATTGTGCTATTTGAAGAGATGTCCCATCAGACATTGCATCATTGTGCATGATAGAGTAAGCAGACTTCTTATTGCATTATTTCTGAAATCTATAGTCTTCAAGGTATTTCTGGATTGAAGAAAATCATCGACTGAGTCTCTTCTTGGTTTTTCTCTTCTTCCAGCCTTTGCTTTCATCCTTCATATGTGGGAGTACCATTCCACCATTCCAAGGGATATTCTACTTGTCCTCTTGGTTGGTAAGGTGATGCTGGTTCAAAAGACAATACTTCAATGTTTTCTGGATTTTGTATCCAGCTTTCATCAGCATGCCATTCTCCTGGCATTGCATTTTTCTGAGGAACTTCTTCCTGAATCTCTTCTCCTTGTTGTCTTCTTCTTCTTAAAGACACCAACCTTGCTTGAGCAAGGGCTAACACTTCCTCCATTGGTCTGGTATTTTCTTCATATCCCAAATGGAGTTCAGCTCCTTCTGTAGTAATCCAAGTAGATGTGTAGATGTAAAGGTTTATTAACCAGTTGCCTTGGATAGCCAGATCAATAGCAATTGATTGTCTTTTTATTAGTTGCATGAAGGAAACATTATGAATCCCATCAAGGCAATGATCATCCATGTGAACATCAAAGTGGAGATGAGTTGTATCATGAAGAACATTTCTTAGTTCTCTTGAAGATAGAGAGATATCACAGCTTTCAGGAAAATGATGATGATTATAAGAACTAGGATCTTGCACAGCATCTACTGAATGCACCTCCTAGATTTTCTCAATGTCAAGGAATAGCGAAGAGACTTGGTAGTATAATTTTCATTGGCAAAGGGTTCTCCTCCTTTTAATCTAACAATGGAAGGAAATCTTCTTCTCTTCCTTTTCTTCACCTTTTCTTTCCTGACAATTGGCTTCTCTACTACAAGCCCTTTTGACTTGTCTGAGTAACTTTCTATAAAGGAAGATGACACTTTTGTCATTTAATTCCTTGTTCTCTTTCTTTTGAGGATAAAAAAGTAATAGCTCTTGATATACGTACTTGCAAGCGAGACCGTTGTCGGGCTTGAGGAAATCAAGTTCTAATGAAGCAACTACAAATGAACAACAACACTATATAGCATTGGCACTTGCTGAAGTCAAACAATATGAGAGCAAAAAAGAGTAGAAGGGTTGAATCAAGATATCTCCCACTTGTAGTGATGGATAACAAAAGAACTTGATTGAGGGACTTTGCATCAAAAGCCCAGGTTTATATACTACATGGGGTTTATACTTATTTGTACATATTTATATATATAAATAGTCTGTATGTGGAATCATATATCTTATTATGGTAATGAGGCTGTCTGTGACAAGTTATTGTGACTTGGAACATATCCATGCATAGCCTTATGGCATATCTTTGAAATGGTGGAAATTAAATGCATACTGCACACACATTGTGTGGGAGAATGGAATAATAGAAGCATGATGGACACATTGTCTGTTATGATCATGAGAATAGAAGTTAAGGAACTTCTAAATGGTAATGAATTCAAGAAGCATGACTTAAAAGAGTGTGGGTCAAGGGTATGTAACCTTGATATGTGACTTGACTTTAGAAAATAAAGTGAGTGTGTTTAGTAAGCAGCTTAGTCAGCATGCTTAGTCATTACTTTAGTGAAAAGATGTTAAGTCCCAAAGAACGAGGTATTGCATTAGATAGCATTTGTAACAGATGGTGTCAAAGATTGTCATCTGTGAGATCTATCATCTGGGACCTTCTTTATTGCTCAAGATGTCATCTTCAATGAAACTCCTCCTTTTTTAGTGCCCGAGTCAGATAGTGAGGAGAAAGAAGGCATATTATCAGAGCCAGCTCCAATCTCAACTCTTCTGATGTTAAACTCCATATTGCCCCTTCCTGCAGCAAACAATGCCCCTTTCCTCTGTCAATCCACTTGGTTAGCAGCCATCCATGCTCATTTGGACATGCTGGAGAAACATTGTGAGAGCATAGTGTTAGGACAGAACATGCTTTCTCACATGACAGATACAGCTCTCAAAGAACTTGACACCTTAATGTCCATTGAAGACAATCCAGTCATCACTCAAACTGTGGCAAATGTGGTGATTGAGGAACATGCCCACATTACCATTTATAGCAATCATCATTGCAATCCCCTTGCATCTGATTATGACATGAAAATCCCCCCTGTGACATATAATGAGGTGATACAAAGATTGGACAAGACAAAATGGTTGACAGCCATGTAGAAGGAACTATAAATGATGAAAGACATAAACATCTACAAAGTCACCAAGCTACTGGAGGGCAGAAAAGTGATTGATTGTCATTGGGTTCTTGAATTCAAAGATGATAACAAGGGAGGCCCAATCCACAAAGCTCAGCTTATTGCACAAGGCTTCTCACAAGTTTCAGAGGTCAACTATGGGGCAACATTCACACCTGTCATCAAACTGGCATCCATTTATCTAATACTGGCATATTCATGTTAGCATGACTGGGAGATTGACACTTTTAACATGAAATGAGCCTTCCTTTGGAAAATACTGAAGGAGGAGATATATATGAGACATCCAAAGGGATTTGAGGATGGTGACTGGAAAATCCTTGTCTGGCTAATGCTTTGCACCATCTATGGCCTAAAGTAGTCAGCTCTTGAATGGTATGAGCAAGTTTGTGCAGTGATGACTGAATTAGATTTTACAAGATCAAACATGGATCATGCTCTCTTCTATTATGATGAACTGGCATCTGCAACTGACAAAGTCAAGATGTGATGTCTTCTAGGATGGCATGTAGACAATGGTATGGCTGCCTCCAATAACAGAGCATTCCTGGTCCACATCAAAACTTGCATCACAAACAGGTTCAGCCTCATAGATTTAGGTCCAATCTTGAAGTACTTGGATCTTCAAGTTGAACAAGATCAAACCACAAAGGTCTTGTGGGTTCATTAAGCTGAATACATCAGATTTCTGCTAAAAGAGTACAACCTTGTCAGATGCAACCCTATTCATCTACCAGTGGACACCAAGCATCCATTAGGCAATCCAGATGTATCTCATCCTGAGATCCCTAATCTTTGTGCAACTTACATGAAACTCATTGGTAAGCTCATCTATCTGTCTATAAACACACATCCTGACATAGCTTTCATCATCAGTCTACTGGCTCAGCACAATACAAGCCCCAACAACTGTCACCACACTACAGCCAAATGTGTTCTTCATTACCTTGCTGGTATAATTGACCTGCATCTAAAATATCAACATTAGGTAGACAGTGCTATCCTTTATGCATATGCAGATGCGAGCTAGGCCAATGACTTGAGATGCAGATCAATCAGTGGTTACATCTGGTTCTATGGAGGAGGCTTAATCTCTCATGTCTCAAAATGTCAGGCTGTTGTAGCATTGTCCTCAACCAAGGTGGAGTATATTGCCACTGCTCATGTTGTTCAGGAAGGCCTGTGAATTTGCTACCTACTCAAGGAGTTAAACATTCTCTTTCCTTCTCCTGTTCAGGTTCACCTGGACAATGCAAGCACAATATCCTTATTTATAGCTGCATGTTTTCACCAATGAACCAAGCATATTGACATCCATTACCACTTTGTATGGTCTCATGTTAAAGATGACTCCTTCGTTCTTGTCTGGATACCCTCAAATCATAATATCGCAGATGTCTTAACTAAGGCTCTACCCTGACCTTGCTTTTCCAAATTTTGTCTTGCTTTTGGACTTGTGTCTCAGTGAGGGGGGTTATGTTAGAGTATCATTATTCACTCTCTATTCTTGTTGCATCACTTCACACTTATCCTTCATACAACATACATGGACATATATATTAGATAAGCATGCATAGATTTAGATCATTTCACCTCTTCATTCCTCAGCATTCCATGTTCATAATGTCTGCTGAAGTATAATTATTCTTCCTTCTTGTACCACAAGACTGATGTACATTACCTAGTTTATTGTCTCATCTCATCTAGGTAATAATATCAGCATTTCATGTTCATAACATCCACTGAGTTCATCATCTTGTCTCATCTAGCTCATACAGTCCTTCTCACAAACATTTGACAAAAGTGATGTCTTTATGTTGCAGCATCATAGCCCATGTTTTCTTGCCTCTCCTCCTTGGACAGGGGATCATGCAGAGTTTGAATTATGATGAGAGTTGCCACTCTTCATTAATATCCATTTGGCAAAAAAAATATGTTTCAAACTGATCAAAGATTGACATACAGCCAAGGACTGGTCCTTTGAACATCCCCACTCATTCACACAGCTCTGAGCAATCTCTGTCCATTTGTAGTTTTTTCAAAGATAATATTTATTTAGTTTTAAGTTGTATCCAAATACATATCTGAGTGCTATCCAATGTAGTGTATGTGTCTATGATGCAATTCTACAGGTCAATTTCTGTAAAGTAAAAATGATGTGAAATTAATATTCAGTTTATAATGTCTGAAATATATATTTCATAGGAAATCCAAGTTGGTAGGCATGATGAGAATAACTTGGACAGTGCATTTCCAGTCTATGAAAATGATGAATTCATAGAAAACATGACATATGAGAATATCACCTAGTGAAATGGTGATCAGGTCACCATCTTATCTAAGCAGAGTGTCACACTATCTTGTCACACTTTATGGCAACATGACTGCTGGTTGGATCCAACCACTACAGAAAAGCAAAATATTCTAGCATGCTGGATTATATAGTCTTCATAGAGAATGTTAATGAAACTAATGAAAGCAACAATGAAGAAGAAGATGTTATATTGATCTGATTAGTGTTGCCATTGTAAGAAAGATAAGTGATGTGGTAGGATAAGTCCCTAGAGGATTTATCACAAGAAAGGGATTGAAGAGAGCAAGCTATGCTCATCTCTAGAGGGGTTCAGCAAAGGTAGATAGATAAGGAGAGGTAACTAGATGTAGGCCCAGCATCAGAAGGTTCAATTTGGTCAATTCTAGATTGAAAGCAAAGTGAATTGAATGAAAACTGGTTTAGGACAAGAACTGGATTGAGATGAATGATGACAACAACAACAATGAATGAAGATGAGACTGATAGATGGTGACCTATTTAGTATTCAAATTATTTCAGGACTAGCAACTGAGGTGGTTAGTACTCTATCATATACTTTTGTTTCTTTGCCTTGCAATACTCACTTCTGATCCTATCGCATCTATCACTTTTTAGTCAGCTGTCTATTTGTATTTTATATTTTTTTTCTGACAGTCCTAGGAAATGCCTGAACTATAAAATCTTATATCTGACTTTGCACAATGCATCTTTGGTCCACTCATCAGTTTGCAGTCACTTGTCCTTAGTCATTGCCATTGTTGTCATTATTCATCTTAATCTGGTCCATGTCCTAGACTGTTTTCATTCAATCTGCTTTACTTTCAATCTGAAATCAACCAGATTGACCCTTCTGGTGCTGGGCTTACATCTAGTTACCCCTCCTCATCTATCTATCTTTGCTGAACCCCTCTAGAGACAAGCATAGCTCACTCCCTTCAACTCTTTCTTGTGATAGATCCTGTGAAAACTTACCCTACCACACTGTCTATATTTCTTACATTGTGTCACCTCCAACTATGCTATATACACCTGCTGTACTTCCACAGGCAGATCCATCACCACTATCCATATTGACAATGTACTCACTGTTGCCAGCTCTAAAGCCATGCTCGTCAAAATCAGAAAGGTCTTATACTCCCTCTTTGAGATGAAGGAGGAAGATTCCAACTGGCTCATAGACATTGAGCTCATTAATGACCATGAGAACTACACTATAAGCATCTCACAGACACAGTATATCAATATGGTCCTCAAGCAACACTACATGGACACATCCAATCCAATTTCAATGCCAATAAAGTCTGGGATTACCCTATCCAAGGAAGACTGTCCACAGTCCAATGTCAAATGCAAGAAAATGGCCAAATATCCCTACTGAAAACCATTACCTAGCTATCCATCATCTTGCACCCAGACCTTGCCTATGCTATCAGTATTCTCAGCCAATTCAGCACTAACTCTGGCCAACATCACTAGAACACCCTGCTCTGAGTTCTCTACTACCTCAAGGGAACTTCCAACTATGTGCTCACTGTTAAGCTTGACTTGGATAGGGATAAGCAAAGTCCTCAGTGATAATAGGGACAACAATGAAGTATATATTGCATTAAGATAGCAATGACCAGGAGAGTACAGTGATGCCTTGCAATGAGCAAGGACTTAAGCATGACAAGAGATACTATCAAAAGGTAGCCTAGAGATTCCAGGAGCATCCAATCAATCAGGAGGACAAAGACAACAGAGATGAGACAAGGGAGCTAGATTGAACTGGCTGGTCAAAGTACAAAGGTGGTACTATGAGGGAGCTCTAGCTTAGAGGAAAGGAATGTAATGGGTGAGGCTATATAGTGAGGAGTGATTCACTTAGTCAGTAAATCATATAAGCAGATGGAATGTCATGGAATGGAGAAGAAGAAATTTCATGACTGTGAAGGTACTCATGTGACTGTAAGGATACTCATATAATTAGTAAGGAAAGAAAAAGGAAAAGAGCACACATGATGGATAAGTCTGGAATAAGTCATAACATTACCCCCTTACTAAGTCCAAAAAACTACTGGTTCTTCAAAATTCAAGGTGTACAACAAGAATATCAATTTCATCCCAGCTAGGGACTTCATGATCTTGGAGATGAATGGAGAAAATACCTGCCACTTGCATGGCACCCCAGCGAGACTCAACATCTGATCTATTTTCATTGGCTGAATAATCTTCCAAGTCTTCTTCATTTCATTCATCATGAAGATTTTCATTAGTTGTTACAAATGCTGTATGCAATATCTTGTCCTTCAGGACTTAACACTTTTTATAATGAACAATAACTAAGCATGCTGACTAAGCTGCTTACTAAGACACTTGTTCTTTTTCTTACAAGTCAAGTCATGTATTAAGGGTACAAACCCTTGACCCACTCTCATTCAAGTCACACTCCTTTTCATTTCTGAGTAGAAGTTCTTATAACTTCTATTTCTCATGATTATATCAGACAACATGTCCAACATGCTTCTATTCTTCCATTCTGCCACACAATGTATGTGGCTCATGTCTTTAATTTCTGTTATTGCAAAGATACATCACAAGGCTATGCATGGATATATTCTGAGTCATGATAACTCATCATAGACAGCCTCATTACTATATAGGGTTATATGACTTCCTAAGAGGGATTATTTACAATACAAACATGTACAAATAGATACAAATCCCATATAGTATATAAGATGGACCTCTGTCACCAGAGTCTCTTAATCAAGTTCTCTTATCATTCATTACTATAAGGAAGATACCTTGATTTGACCTTGACTTCCTTTTCATTCTCGTATCTTTTGACTTCAGCAAGTAGCAATCCTATATAGGGTTGTTTGGTATTTGTAGTTATTTCATTAGTGATATAACAGATGTAACAACATACTGGGTTTTGGCTATATCATTCTTCTTCAGTGGAGGTTCAAGGTTGTAATACCTCCACAGATACAATAGGATCATTGGATAGTAAATTATCCAGGTTAAAGTCTAGATTGAAGTTGTCATGTGAAAGGCTCCACACTAGAGGAGTGGAAGGAGATGAGATTGGGAGAGGAGCATCTTCATCCATTGACAAAGGGAAAGAGTAAATGGAAGAATTATTTTTAATGGAGCATTGCCACTCTATATGGCCTGTGGTGAATTTCTTACACACCTTACACTTTGTTACAGTCATTTACTCTTTTAGTGCATCTCTTCTTTTCTCTCTTTTTTATCTTTGCTTGTGATTAGGCCCTTGATGACAATAGATTCACTCTGTCATCTATATTTTCTCTCCAGCTCATTTGGAGACAGGCTTACTTAAGTACACTTTCACTGTTTCTCTTGTGCTCATTCTTTTGCACTATTAGTTTATTTTTTTACTTCTTGACTTGGATCTACTCCATAGTTCCTTGTCACCTTTCATCCCAACTTCATAGTTACTTACTCACTATGGTTATCTTCATTGGCTACTTATCTACAATGATTATTGTTCCTCTTTATTGTTACTTGTCTTAATACCATAGTTACCTTCAGTAGTATTTCCTCACTTTGAATACACTGTCATTTTTGCCTAGCCATAAGTTTATTTAAGGATGTTGTGACTCTTTGTGAGCTCCTCTCTTGATCAGACCTCCTTCAAGTTGAAAGTTATCTCTAGCATCAAGTGCTAGGTCTAACACACTTGGTGCAGCAATAATCAGCTTTCTTATGGCTGATGTGATGACAGCTGTTATAGGCATGATAGTAGTTAGGGTCTCCATGGATGAGGAGGGCATCATTTTGAGTATGGATGAGGCAGGCTATGGTCTGTAGTTTTTCTTCTTTCAATGGTGTGAAAGGAAGAGTGTAATCATATTCAGTGAGTAGGGAATAGACTTTCTCACTGACTTTGGTGAGTTCAGATTGATGGGCAGCAGCTAAGATTTTATGGTTAACTTGCAAGTAAAATTTCCACAAGAGGTTGAGGATGAAGTCTAGATCTGGAGAAGAAGGGAATCCTTCCAGCTGGATGATGGCAGTGGACAATGTTTGGTGAGCACCATATGTAGCACAAAGAAAGCTGAGAGAAGAGTCAGGATGGATACAATAATCCAGTATAGTAGTAAGCAATGAATCATTGAGAGTACAGGTGAATGCATCCTCGTGAGCTGGGGAGCAATGGTGGAAGGTACAAGCAAATGGAGAGATGGGAAGTTTAGAGGTGGAGATGTAAGGCATGGTAGTGATAGATGTAAAGTGAGTGACTTTGATGGATTGGATAGAAGAATGATGCTTTTTATAATCTTTAAGGAGGGTCTGTGCATGAGAGAGATCTTTCTCAGATATCCATAAGTCATCTTCTGGGGCATAGCCTTTCCATTGAATAAGGAAATAGTGGTTGAAGGGCAGACCATAGTGTTTTAATATCTGTTGGATTTTATATTCTTCTTTTTCACCAATAAGGTCAGATGGAGGTTTCAGGAAATTCAGGCCATGGATGGATTTTTCATAATAGAGTGATAACAAGAAAGCATGAAACACATTGTGAATTTTCCATATGGAGAGAAGGTGAAGTTTGTAAGCAAGCAGGAATAGAACCATAGTGATGGTAAAGGGTCCTTTACATTTTGGGGCAAACTTTGGGTTAGCAACAGAACATTTCAGGTTTCTGACTTCAAGCCAGATCTTGTCTTCTTTCTTGAAGGGAATGAAGTATTTTTGAGTGTGAGATGTCATGACCTGGCAGGCTAATTCATGTATCACTAAGGCTTCAGAACAAGTGGCTTCAAGGGTTTTTAGTTGGTCAATGACTACAGAAATGGAAGATTCAGCAAAGACAGTGAAAATAGCTTTGGGTTCATAGCCAAGCATGAGGTAGAACAGCAATTTGGACATAATGGAGTGAGGGTGGTGATTATGTGCAAATTCAGCATGAGAGATAGATTCAGACCAGGACATTAGGTTGTTTCTGCAGTAGATGCAGAGATAGGTTTTAATTTCTTGGTTGACATGTTCTGTTTCTTCATCTATTTGGGAATAATATGCAGTGGAGAGTGCAAGATTATATTCAAGAAGTCTTCCAAGTTCTAGGGTAAATTTTGATGCAAATTATAGATCTTTGTCACTGATGATCTTTTCATAGAGGCCAAAATGAAGGTATACTTTGTGGAAAAAAAGGTCAGCTATCCCTTCAGTGGTGATGGTTTTCTTAGTAGGGCATAGAATTACCTCCTTAGTAAGCCTGTGGTCTACTATGATCAGGAGTGTATCAAATCCATGTGATAGAGGAAGATCCATGATAAGATCACAAGAAATTTGCTAGAATGGGTGAAAAGCTTGGGATTTGATAGGAGTAATTGAAGGTACTGTGGAATGAGTGTTGACTTTATTTTGTTGGCAAATCACACAACCTTCAATGTATTTTTGAACATGGTGGATGAGACCTGGCCACCAATATTCTGCAGATACAAGTTGACAAGTTTTTAATACTCCAGAATGTCTAGCAGTTGGATTGTCATGGCAAGAGAAAACAATTTTCTGATGTAGGTCATCTTCTGGAGGAACATAGACACAATCTTTGTATATGATGACACCATCATGGTTTCACCAATCTGAGAGTTGAGAGCAGAACAGCAGGGGAATTTTGTTATCCAATGCTTGCAAAGCTATGAGGACAAGAGAATCATTGCTAGATTGTTCAGCAATGATGGAGTGGAGAGTTGAACTTGCAGTCTAAACGAACATGAATAAAGGAAGAAGGGTGGTTTCCTTGTTATCTGACACATTAGTTGGTAGATGATCTATGCATCTAGAGAGGGCATCAGGACCAGAGAGGGTGGTGCCAGGGACATGAATAAGTTTCAGATCATAGTCTGAAATATCAAGCAACCATCAGGCTTGATGATGGTTGAAAGTCTATGGTTGATGGAAATATGTAAGATTTTTGTGGTCCATGAATACTTGGATCAGGTTAACAGAACCAATGAGATGATGTCTCCATGCTTTAAGGGCATGAAGAATAGTGAGGAGTTCATGATCATAGATATTGTAATTTCATTCTACTAGAGAGAACAACTAAGGTAGGTAGGAGCAGGGATGCCATTCACCATTGATGTCAGTTTGAAGAAGGATGTCTCCAGAGGCAAACTTGAAGGTGTCGGTTGCTATGGCAAAAGATTTGGAGAGATCTGGGAAGCAAAGGTCAGGTTTTGATTGTGGTCATGAAGTGAGTGATGCCAGAGTTAGCAAGCAAGGAATGGTCAATTGACCAAGATCTGAAGCATTGTCTTCCTAAAAGAGATCAATGTCTTCTAAGTCTGAAGTGTCTTCTTCAGTATTGGGATATTTTAAGGAATGATTAGAGTCTAATCCTGTGAGGTGTCATCTTTGTTCTTGGATGAGGAGGAGATGTGGCTAGGAGGGTCAAGTTGGATTGAACTGCAAGAACGATATGGTGATGGCAGCATATGGTGACAGTCAGCATATGGTGACAGTCAGCATATGGTGACAGTCAGCATATGGTGACAGTCAGCAAGTGGAAAGCTAGAGCTTTTGTTAAGCTTGGCCTAGGTAGGGACAAGCAAAGCCCTCAGTAATAATGGGAACAATGATAAAGTATATATCATGCTAAGATAGCAACAACCAGGAGAGTACAGTGATGCCTTGCAATGAGCAAGGACTTAAGCACAACAAGAGATACTATCAAAAGATAGTCTAGAGATTTCAGGAGCATCCAATCAATCAGGAGGATGAAGACTATAGGAGATGAGATAAGAGAGCTAGATTGAACTGGCTGGTCAAAGTACAAAAGCAGTACTATGAGAGAGCTCTAGCTTAGAGGAAAGTGATGCAATGGGCAAGACTATATAGTGAGGAGTGATTTGCTTAGTAAGCAAATCATATAAGCAGATGAAATGTTATGGAATAGAAAAGAAGAAATTCCATGACTATGAAGATACTCATGTGACTATAAGGATACTCACATGATTAGTAAGCAAAGAAAAAGGAAAAGAGTACACATGATGGATAAGTCTGGAATAAGTCATAACACTCACTCTTGGTGATGCAACAATGCCAATCCTGACATATTCACTGAATATATGGATGCAAGCTGGGCATGTGATGTCAATGACCATCATTCAATCTTGGGCTACCTGTTTACACTCAGAGATGCTGTCATTTCCTGGAATAGTAAGAAATAATGCTATATTGCAACCTCAACCACAGAGGCTGAATATATCATGATGGGTCATGGTGTCAAACAAGATCTATGGCTATACTACCTACTTACTGACCTCAACATCCTCTCAAGTACTCCACTGCCCACTGACCTTCTCATCAACAATACCAGTGTAATCACACTTATGAAAGAGCCACGTTTTCAGCCCTGCATGCATCACATTGACACCAACTACCATTTCATATAGAAATACCTCAAGAACAAAACTTTCAACCTTCTTCATATCCCAATCATCAAAATGCTTGCTGACAGTTTCATCAAGCCACTTGCACACAACAGTCATAAGAAGATGCTCAACAGACTTGCATTAGCACTAGTCTGAGGGGGTATGTTGGATTACAGACTGTCTCTACATACTCATAGTATATACTTTCCTATATTATCATATTTGAACATCATCAAATTTACATGACACATGCTACATGCCTTTCCTCCAGTCTTATTCTATGTCAACTAGAGGTAAGCCATAGCTACTTATATACATATCTATCTTACTGACATGACATAGTTACTTACTGTTCCATCTAGATAGATTATAGTCTCATTCTATGTTGACTGAAGTTACTTACTGTCCTATCTAGTTGTGTAAATTTAACAATCCCTAGCATTCAAGCACTAGATCTAACATCTAGTGCTCATTAAGGCTTTTGCTTGTTCTTACCTAGATCAAGCTTAACTGTTTGAATATAATAGAAGGACTGACATTAATTTGCTTGGAAATGGCTTTATCAGATTAGCTAGCATCAAGCAGAGAAAGAAGAGAATTTTGCTAAGTATATAAGAGAGAGGGATCTAACCATAATGGCAGTTGAAAACTAAGGGATGCATGAACTTTTTTAAACTCAAATGTACTATTAGCATATATATTTTTATTTGCACAAGCAAATAAAGCCAATTATTCTACTATATAACTATGATCTGAAACAACTACTAAAGAATCACAATTTTATACAGAACTGGCTTGAGCTGAAGTCAAAAGATAAAAGAATGAAAAAGAAGTAAAGGTCAAATCAAGGAGCTCCTCACTAGTAATGATGAGACTCAGAAGAACTTGATTGAGGGACTCTGATGAAGAGATCTGACTTTATATACTACATAAGGATTTGTATATATTTATATATATTTATATTATAAATATTCTTATATAGAATAATATATCCATATATAGTAGTGAGGTTATCTATAACAAGTCATTGTAACTCAGAACATATCTATGCATAGCCTTATGATATATCTTTGATATATTAGAGATTAAAGAAAATAGAAGTTAAAGAACTTCTACTTAGAAATAAAAAAGATGATCATGACTTGACTTAGAGAAATAAAGTGTATGTGATTAGTAAGCAGCTTAGTCAACATGCTTAGTCATTTATTTGTTGGAAAAGTGTTAAGTTCTATATGACTGGAATATAGATGTATTGTCAAAGGCAGCATTTGTAACATGATCCTGGTCACCAATTCAAAAGTACAAAA
Organism: Pulveroboletus aff. carminiporus; assembly: GCA_038094195.1. NCBI lineage: Eukaryota > Fungi > Basidiomycota > Agaricomycetes > Boletales > Boletaceae > Pulveroboletus > Pulveroboletus aff. carminiporus. The sequence continues at coordinate 564 of JBBPTP010000169.1, read as the reverse complement.
ACTCTTTTCATGACATCACTATTTTAAAATGGCCATATCTCCACACCATATGAAAATTCCCACAAAGTTAGGCAGTGTGCATCATACACTACAAATGAGACCAACATGGAAAGAGTTTTTGAAATCACTATATACAAGTGTGACAGAAATGCATGTGCATGCAATGTACATACCTCAGTGAACATAGAGAGTGTAGAATGCTGAAGAAAAAAGAGACAGATGAGAAAATCTAATATGTACATGGCTGACATCAACTATATGTTCAGGTGTGTGATGTGTGAAGAGATGAGTGCAAAGTGAAATGTGGTGCAGTCAATAGGAATAGGAATAATGATACATCAACAGAGTAAACAGTGATATATGTACAATGTAGCTATCACTATATACAGTGACCTCAAAAACCATTGCAATGTTTCACTAATCTGAACTGTCTGCTGTGTAGTGTCCGAGTGTGTGGGAATCCTGCTTAGTCATAGTTAGACTCAATAAGGTACACACTCTTGGCTACAAATGGAGCTACTGATTATGTAATTTGGCTCAGTGGTTCCTGAGATATGGCCATTT
>JBBPTP010000168.1:0-23757 GCA_038094195.1 Pulveroboletus aff. carminiporus | reverse complement strand
CTATTATCACTCCACTTGTGTTCCCCTTGCCTAGGGTTATCACTACTATGGCAGATGTTGCCTATGCATAAGAACATGCATATAAGAAGACCTGGACCACAGAAGGCCATGCCTCTGTAGGCAGTTCATATACAAAGATATATGAAGATTATAGGAATCAGAGTACTGGAGACATATAGAAGGTTTCTTTATAGATTCCTAGCTTGTACGCAAAGTTAGTCAAGTCAAGCCCTTGATAAAGGATACCACAAGAGTAACAAGACACTTCTCTTGGGCAACTGCTATTGCCTCTTGATGGCTACGCCTCAGGGGTTTAGGGTTGTTTCACATCCAGTCTGTAAGGGCTGATCGGCCGAACAATGGGTTGTCTTTTTCAAGGCCCTCAATCGCTCGAAGGACAAGTGGATCTCCTTTGGATGAGGTGCGGACCAATTCTGCGAGTCTAGTGTCAAGAGCATGGATAACAATGGATTCAGAGATGATGGAACTATGGACGTTGTCTTCTGAGGTGTCAACTTCTGAGTTTCGGGATAAAGCATCGGCCAGACCCATTTGAGTTCCAGGGGTAACTTTCCAGAGGATGTCAAAGTCTTGGAGGAATAGACCCCAATGTGCTTGATGACGAGAGAGTTTTCAAGGGTCTTTCAGGTAAGAAAGGTTTTTGTGGTCAGTGACGATGGTAACTGGGTAATTGGTGCTGAGTAGGTAATGTTTCCATTCCGTGAGTGCGAGGATTACAGCGAGCAATTCACGATCATAAATGTCATAGTTGCACTCAGCTGGGATAAAGATCTTGGAGAAGTATGAGCATGGATGGAGATCTCTGTTGACATCGGCTTGCATCAGGACTGCTCCCGCTGCAATTAGGGAAGCATCGGTCATAACGGTGAATGGCTTGGTCAGGTCGGGTATGTGAAGGACAGGGGTGGAAGAGAATATGCTGATCAACTGATTGAAGGCATTTTATTGGAGTTGGGTCCAGTCTCAGGGTTGATTTTTCTGGGTGAGTAAATTTAAGGGGGCAACAATATTGGAAAAGTTTGGGATGAACTTTCGATAGAAATTAGCAAATCCCATGAATGAGTGGACTCCTTTAACAGTGGTTGGGGGTTTCCAGAAACTAATGGCCGAGAGTTTTACTGGATCCATTTTGGCCAAGCCATTGCCTACGATGATACCCAAGAAATTGATTTGTGAGGTATCAAACTCACATTTAGCCAACTTCAGGGAAAGGCGGTGTTCCCTTAGCTATTGTAGTACTCATCGTGTTCTTTCATGGTGTAGATCAATATCGTCCATGTAGATTTTGAGCCATCGCTCAACAATCATATCTGCGAAGATGTGATTCATGAAGGTCTGAAAGATGGGTGGAGCGTTGCTGTGGCCGAAGAAGAGTACCATTGGTTCGAACAGACTGAAAGGGGTGATGAAGGCCATTTTCCATTGGTCTTCTTCCTGAATGCGAATGTTATTATATCCCCACCTTATATCAAATTTGGTGAAGATATTCGTGTCCTTCATGTCATCAATGAGTTCCGAAATCAAAGGGAGAGGATAGGCATTGTGAATGGTGTGGGCATTAAGATATCAGTAGTCTTGGCAAGGTCGTAGTGATCCATCCTTCTTAGATACAAAAAAGAAGGGTGCTGCCTGAGGCGATGTGGATGGTATTATTCGCCCCGACTTAAGATGTTCAGTGATGAAGTCTTGGCAGGCCTTGCACTCTTTGGGGTTGAGATAATATGTTTTACTGATTTTCGGAACAAAGGAGGGTTTCAGATTGACAACATGGTCATATGGCCGGTGTTCAGGAAGTTTGTCGAATGTCTGTTCTGTAAAGACGTCTTTGAAGTCTTTGCACCAAGTGGATAGTACTGTTTGGTTCTTTTCCTGTCGTTGTTCCAACTCAGTGGACAACGTAATCTTGCTAATGTCTAATCCATCCACATCTTCCATGGGGAGGTACTCACGAAGAGACATAGCATCCCAGGGAGATATGGAGGAGTCGACACTCTGGATGTCTTCTTCGTCCTTGCTTTCTACTTTAACCAGTTCTTGGGCCCAGTCTATTCTCGGGTTCCATTTCTTCAACCATGGCATCCCCAGGATTATTTGGGGGGTTTTTAGTTGAGTTATCATTAGCCTGATCCTTTCTTTGTGCTGATTGATGGTTAGGTCCATCTGTGCCTTGTGCTTGATAATTCCTCCTTGGTTTCTTGTCCTGTTGACGTTTAGAGCTGCTAGGGGTTGTTTCAAAGGTAGTCTAGGGAACTAGTGTTGCTTGATGATGCTTGCATCGATGAAGTTTCCAGTTGCCTCCGAGTCGATGAGGGCCACCGTTTTGACAATTTCTTTACCAGTGTATAGCTTTACGGGAATACGTAGGGTTCGTTCGTTTGTTAAAGCAGTGAATACATGGTTTAAACTATGAGAAGAAGATGCCAGACATCCTTCTCTTCCTAAAAATCTGATGGCACGGTTTCAATTTCTTCATTGAAACAAATTTGTAGGGTCTGCAAAATTTGCTTCAGGTCCTTCCCTTTTCCTTTAAGGGAGGTAAGGTACGAGTTGAGGGGATCAGCAGGTTTGGGCTGAGGGTTGACAATGGTGGTGGTTGATGGGAACGGGGTAGTCAAGGTTGTTTGGATTTGGGTAGTAGGTCTGGGGGAAAAGGTGACTCTACAGTTCTGGGCAGAATGTCCAACTTTCCAACATTTGAAGCATCAGTTTTCCCAAATGCACTTAGCCCTTTCGGCAGGGGTGAGCTTCTTAAGTCAAACAGCGTCAACGTCCATGGCATTGGGATCTCTGGTGCGGGTGTTTGACAATGATGGGGACAAGTGGTGGACTCCTCGTTTGAGATCTTTGATTTTCATGAGCTGCTGGTGGTAGGTCTTTGCCTTCTCAATCCATTCTTGGATGGTGGTAGTAGGTTTCTTAGCTCCTAGGATCATGATGGCTAGTTTTTGGTCAATGCCTGCTGAGAAGTCATCAATGAGGGCATTATCCTCTGTTACTCCAGCCTTGGCTGCCAGAGACTGGAACTCGGTTATGAATTCTTGGAAGCCATCATCTTTGCCGGTCTTGGTTTGGATGAGGCGGTGGAGCTCCATTTGAGCCTTGGCTTTGGCATTGAACGGGAAGAAGGTGGATTGAAAGTCTTCAGCGAACTTGTTGAAGGTTTTCTTCATGGCATTGATAGAGGAGTCTGCCATCTTATCGTACCACATCTTGGAGAACGAAATACCTCTGCCTTTACTCATCCTGTTAAGGTAGGTTAGGATCTTGGTTCCGTCATCAATGTAGATGGACAGGTTAATGGAGAAGTAGGCGTTCATCGCCTTGATCCATCGGGTAGATTCTGAAACAACCCTAATTGCTACTAGAGCTTTCAGGTTACCACTAGGCAGCGTAGACTTAGAGAATGAGCAGATGAGGGGAAATACCCAAGAGGATCTGACTGAGGATCCCTTGGTCATCAATTCGGGTCCTTATATACCCTACTACATGTTTGTATCTATTTGGTCCATTATTCAAATAAGTATGGACAGCCATAAGGCTGTGAAGCAGTAATTAAAATACTGAGGTAAGCATGAGTTTAGTGGCATATCAAAATGGAAGAGAAGCATGAAGCATAGCCATAGGGTAAAGGGGTAGCAGAAATGAAATGCATGAGTCATAGAATGGAAGTGTACGAATAAAGTTAAGTTCTGTCCGTTAAAGTTCAATAAGTCCAAAAGCGTAAAGTCATAAGTCACACGATGTCAAGCATTGTGCTGTCATGAAGTCGTGAAGTCATCAGTGGTGTTTAGGGTAGGGTTGATTCAAGCTTAGCGAATGTTAGGTGTAAGGGAATCGTGACATCGTATCTTTGGGGTAATTGATTTGGACTACAAGCCTAACGACAAGCATTAGACTTGAGTGGCTAGTTTAACCTCATTGTGGAGGAGCTTTAATCGGAGTTTGAATAAGTTATGATGTTGCAAAAAGAGCGTTTGTAACAAATTCATTGGACTCGCCTGAAAAGTCTACTGGGAGGGCAGCTTTTACTTCTGATCAGGTAGTGGACATAGCAGTGGTTGCTGGGTAGGCTATACCGGGTGATGGACTAGGTGGGGGGCTAGTGAAGATGGGACTAGGTGATCTGGGTGCAGTGATCTGGGGAAGAACTTGGGGGGCAGCGATCTGGGGTAGAGGTTGTGGTGCTAAGATTCAAGGAGTGCTGCAACTGGATGGTAACTGGATTACTGGGTATGTACCTGGTTGGTAGATACATCTGATTCTGGGGAATAGCACTGGGTTACTGGACTGGGTGAATGACGAAGTGATTCGTCGACTAGGTGGTAACTGGGTTTCTGGGAGGTCTTCCTCTTCACTGAGAGGTGGTCTGATGGTACTTGGTGCTATGGTGATGAGGAGATAGTCCTACTCTGATAATAGGAGGGATGAAGGTGACTTTGAATCTTTTGTTAGACCTAACACTGTGATACCTGGTGTGGAATACAAGATAGCATGTGTTGAAGCGAGGGACTAACTGACTCGAGGAAATTCGACCAGGGGAGGAGCTCATGAAGAGTCACAACGTCCCTTGCCAAATAATATGCTAGGCGAAATGCACAGTAGATTCAAAGTGGAGAAATACTACCGAAGGTAACTATGGTGTAAAGACAAGTATCAACTACCATAGTAAACAAGTAACAATGATAAGGAACAATCATCGTAGATCAGTAATCAGTAGAGATAATAAGAGACAACCATAGTGGGCATGTGACTATGGAGTTGGGATAAAGGTGACGAGGAGCTATGGAATAGATCCGAGTCAAGAAGTAAAAGAGTAACTAATAATGCGAAAGAGTGAGCATAAGGGAAATAATATGAAAGCATACTTGAGAAAGCTATATCTCAGGAAGAACTAGGGTTGAGATATGGATGACTAATTGAATCTACTGTTGAAAGCCTAACAGCAAGTGATAGTAAGAAGAAGGGAAAAAATAAGGGAGGCGCACTAAGAGGATAACTGATTGTAACAGTTAGTACCTTACCATATGTTTTCTTGTGTCCTGATATCGCAACACTTATTCCTATCATTTCTATCTCACCTGTCAATACTTTGACATTGACATATGTTTCACCTTTTTCTGACAGTCCTGGGAAATACCCAGACTATAAATCTCTGTACCTGCCTTGTGCAATACACCTTTCATTTAGGTCACCATCTATCAGTCACATCTTCGTTCATCGTCATCGTCATCATCGCTTGTCTCAATCCAGTCCTCATCCTAGACCAGTTTTTGTACAATCTGCTTCGCTTTCAATCCGGAATCGACCAGACTGACCCTTCTGGTGCTGGGCCTACGTCTAGTTACCCCTCCTCATCTATCTACCTTTGCTGGACCCCTCTAGGGATGAGCATAGCTCGCTCCCTTCACCTCTTCCTTGTGGTAGACCCTCTGGGAACTTAACCTACCACACCACTTATCTTTCTTACAATGCCCTCCCACCATCTCCTTTAGAGGAAGAAAAACTCGCAATGTTAGCCTGTCTCATTAGAACTCAGAATGACACACCCCTTCTCCATGGCGACTCCGACTTTTATCATACTTGTGCAGGTTGTCACCACATCAGTCACAAGAAAGCTGACTGCAGATGCACAAAGTGTCATGTATGCAAGAAGTTTGCAGCAGGCCACATGGAGTGGCAATGTTCAGTCAAATCTCACTCGCCAGTATACTCCTTCCCATCATCTTCTGATGAAGAAGGACCTCTTCCTGTTCCATCACCATCCACATCTCAGCTGTGGAGTCCCCCTCATGACAATTCTGACCCAGAATTCTCGACCAACAATTTACAAGGAAACAACCCCATTGTTCCAGTTGAAGTACTGCAACCTCGTTCCCCTTCCACTCGTTCTCTTGATCTCCATGACCCTATCGCTTGTCAACAAAACCCCAAGTTTGAACGGATTGCCTATGAAACTGAAGAGAGAGCTGAACTAGCCAATTGTCACCGTCGAACCATGCATACTAGTTATGCCAAAATCATGGATAACATTAATTTGAGAGATGCAAGAAACGAATCGGAATTAGAGAATTACTTGGCCGATGAAGATGTATTGGACATAGAAGCTCGATGTCGAGCCTTGATGGATGCTAGAATTCTCCACATTCATTTACAGAATGCTGAAGTTCCTTGCTGGGATGAAATCAAAATCATGGTCCTTGGGGCCAAATATTGAAAAACAGGTTGTTCTTCGGACTTAGTAAGGGGGTAATGTTATGACTTATCTCAGACTTCCCCAATCATGTGTACTCTTTTTCCTTTCTATGTCTGCTTACCAATCACATGAGTACCCTTATGGTCATGTGAGTACCTTCACAGTCATGGCATTCCTTCTTCATCATTCCATGACTTTCCACCTGATCCTGTGATCTGCTTACTCAGCAGGTTATCTTTCATTATATATACTGCATCCTCTGTATCTCCTTTTTCCCAAGCTAGAGCTCCCTTGGATATCATCTCTTGTATCCTTTGGTAGTCCACCTCTAATCTAGCTCCCTTGTTTCATCTCCTGTATGTCTTCACTCTCCACATTGATTGAGTGCTCCCTGAAATCCTGGGCTACCTTTACAGTAGTATCATTCATCCTTGCTAAAGTCATTGCTTGTTGCATGACTTCCACGTACCCTCATTGTCGCTGCTCTCTTAGCATAACATATCCTCGTCATTGTAAACCTTAGTTGCACGACTCCTTGTTTATCGTCGTTGCTTCTTACACATAACACATCCTCGTCATCGTCACCTTCAGTGCATGATTCCTCGTTCATTGTCTTGTCCTAGACCTTGTCCTTGTTCCACGTAGACAACATATCCTCTGAAGGGCTTTGCTTGTCTTTATCCAAGTCAAGCTTAACATCCATCATACAGTTGATGGACCCCAGGGTCCGTGCAACAGCAATTACCTGGTATTAAAAGAATTACAATACTCCCCAGACACTGATCAATATCAGCTTTGTGGCACCATCCAACACTGGTCTCTCATCTGAGTTGATGAGACACAACATCTCCAGATACCCCACAATCAGACAAGGTATGGAATTACAGGATTCGGACTTGAACTCTATGTACTTTGATAGTAGCTCATATTACTAGCATCATATATTTGTAGCTTATAGTAGTTACATGATGTCATTGTCATTATCATTGTTGTTATTGTCATTGTTCATGCTCAACCCATGTACATACCTAATGTTTACATAATCCTATCACATCACACTGGCGATACTGTCATGTAGACCTGAACTCTCCCCAGGAGCTTCAGGTTGATTGTCCACCATATTGTCTGAATTCAAATCACTAGCATCCATCAGATCGTCATTAGGAATTACTTCATCAGCAGGGTTATGCAGAACAATAAAGTTGTGGATTGCACAAAGGGCAGTAGGGATGCGAGCTTGAATATCCAGACTGTATGGAAGCAGGAGGAGGAGTATATGAAAGCACTTCTTCAGCATACCAAATGAGCGTTCAATAATGTTGCAAGTTGATGCATACCTAAGATTAAATAACTCACGCTCGTTGTTTAGCCTGCACAAGATCATCAATCAGGCTATGAAATGAACGGAAGAATACATACCATAGGTTTGCATGGCCCCATTCAGTCAAATGATAGCATACACCATGGTAGGGAATGAGCAAGGTGGTCTTGGATGGAAACCTAAGGTCTCCTAGTAAGTATTTACCTTCAGAAATTTTCAAGTTTCGTGCACAGATGTCATTGAATATCCATGCATCAGCAGCAGATCCCTCCCATCCAGTGAGGGTGTATGTAAAATGTAGGTCAAAGTCACTCACAAATAGGCAATTATGTGACAAGAAATCTTTTTGGTTTCGATATGTAGAGGCAGCATGGGTAGGTGAAGCAATCAAGATATGGCTACCATCTATTGCACCAATCACATCCTTGAAGTATGGCCACAACTTGGGGTTTCCTTGAATCTTTTGAGAGAGCAGATCATAACTGGGCAGCTTGACAAGGAACAGATAGATTGGTGAAGTTGAAAATATAATGACCATTTTGTGAAAGTATCTAGTAGAATTCAGTACAGGAATTTTCACTCATTAGACACTCATGCACCACGATATCATCTCATTTGACCACTGGAACTGCTCTCCCACATGATGCACAGACAGCCCAGTAACACTTGTGTATAGGAAAATTGCTAGTTGTTCTTTCAAGGAAACAAACCTTGAGTTGGTATGTCCAGCATGCCAGAGGAGCTCAACAAGTTTTTTGAATAATCTGGCATGCATTCCAAGTTCATTGTGAATGCATTCAGGATGTCCAGTCAGAAGCTCCATCAGCCAACCTTCACCAGAAAGAATAGACATATGGTAGGGTTCTGGGTCCTTGCAGGGCTCAGGTGCCATTGCGATGATTCCAAGTATGGCACAAAGTATGATATTGATGAGGAGGGTGATGTACTGAGAGAGCCATCATCATATCTCTGGCTGTAGGAGATGGGCAAGAGGCGCATGGGGAGCTGCAGGAGGCATCGATTGTCCGAGCAATGATCTCGATCAATTGCCTCTGGTTTGAGTTTCAGACGGAGATCAACTTGGAGCTCCGATCGGCCACTTGGCCTTCTAGCCGAGCTAGCAAGGCGATATAGCCGAGCCAACTAGGCTGCTACAACGACTCCCGAACTGGACCTTACTAGTTGGTCTCGGCTAGTATATGAGACCTGCTAACGTTCAACTGTTCTACACCAATGCATCCGCCGAATGTGCATTGTGGTGCATGGCACAGCATACATATAGTCACACCGACTATGCTTCGAAGCGAGAAGACGCGGCTGTTCAGCTGATCATGGTACCCGGAGGCCAGTGTCAGGCTCAAGAATGCACTGGATAGGGCAAACGTATCCAGCTCGCAGCTCTATCGTCACAACTCGTTGCTTTTGGTCGGATTCTATAGCTGGGAGCGTTATTCTGGTCTTCGAGCAATGACACTGCCTCACTTGCTGTGGAGACGACCGTGGGTGTCAAGACCTATCTCCCAGTTCGTCAACTGAGTCGTCCAGCAGAACAGTGTACTACTGCCCACCGTCTCTGATCCCGACGTCGAATGTGGGGAACAGGAACCAACGGACGAGGAAAAATCTAGGACTAGGAACCACGAGAATGAGGAAACCGTTATTACGAGTACGGAATCGATCTCTACACAGTTTGCACAAGGTTACTAACGTCAACTAGGCATCCAAGCAGTAGACGTTACTGCTGATCTAGGACGGCTTCCCGCAGGGTTCTACGCCATGGTGCAGCACAGTGGACGCCAGTGGATAACTGACAATAAGCGTGTTTCGGTTATTGACCACGTCGCCGAATGGCGTGGGCCGATTCCGATGTAAGACTTCTCACCTTCTACCCGTGTCGGTTCTAACAGTGGATGTAGTCCGACTGATCCCACTGCCACCATCTGTCTTGGAATTTATGCATCCTTTGAGTTCCAGCCCATGTTGAGTAGTGGAGAACAGCTTCGAACGCTGACAGTCACTGTGAAACAATTAGAGGATTGCAGTGCGAACGGGCTGCGTGAGTAGGAGAAAGAGTGCAAAAGGATCTAGGTACTCATACCGCAGTAGCGTTTACCTTTTACTCAGAGGACGGGAATGCGTGTTCGTCCGTTGTGATCACCGTCGAGCGGCGAAAGCACGAGAGCAGTGATTTACCAACATCAAGAGACCCTGTCCTCCATTACGTGAGTAGGCAGTTCGTGTCAATTACATCATTGTTGATCATTATGAACCCATAGACAACCACCGAGTCCCAGAAGCGGTTAGAAGACGCGACAAGCCAAGGTCACATCGCCCTCGCGCGCTACCAGAAGCACAAAGAAAAACGGGATCTTGGACATTCGATTGAGCAGTTTGAGCTTGCACTCAATATTTGCTCACTGGATCATCCCTGTCACGCGGCTGCGCATTCGAACCTGGCAATGGCACGATTCGTCCATAATCAGGTTGACGACACTGGTTCTTCCCTCAACGTTTCGCTCACTTTGTATCGTAATGCACTTGCTGTCCGCCCTGTCGGCCACCCTGACCGGCCCTCCACCTTGGTGAACCTGGCTTCCGTTTATTCTCGAAGTGGGGGCATGAAGTGGACGCGAAACAGGCAGAGCAATTGTTGCATGAGGCGGTGGACCCCGTCTCTATAGAAAGCCACGAGAGTTTAGTTGCCATTACCTTGCTCCAGGTGCTCGCAAGGCGTAAACTGAGTCCTGTTCAGGGCCAATCATCCGTGGACCAGCAATTAGCTTCGGGCAAGGATCCACGGACTTTGGGTGCGCAAATGTTACTCCGCTTCAAACAACAGGGGAATTTAGCGGATCTCCAACGGGCAATATCCGTTTTGGAGGCATTTGTCTGGTCTACCTCAGCTTCGGATCACCGGTACCTTGACGTGTTAACGAACCTTGGTGCGGCGTTGACCTATCGATTCATGCGTCTTGGCGATATGTCGAATCTCGAGCAAGCAATCTTGAGAAACGAGGAGGCTGTTAACCTTACCCCCGATGGTCACCCCAACAAGCCTGCTTGTTTAAACAACCTGGGAAATTCCTTCTCCGTTCGTTTTAGACGACTCGATGAACTGAGCGATCTCGAACAAGCGATTTCGAAGCACAGGGACGCCGTTGACTGCACTCCTGATGGTCAGCCCGACAAACCTGCTCGTCTGAATAACCTCGCCACCTCTCTCCTCGGTCGTTTTGGACGACTTGGTGAATTGAATGACCTTGAACAAGCAATTTTGAGACTCAAGGATGCTGTCGACATCGCTCCTGATGGTCACCCGAACAAGCCCCGCTACCTGGGAAGCCTTGGAAACTCCTTCCTCACTCGCTTCGAGCGCCTTGGGAGACTGGGCGACCTCGAGCAAGCCGTTTCGAGGCACGAGCTTACTGTTGCCCTCACCCCTGATGGACACCCCGACAAACCTTGCCGTCTGGGCAACCTTGGCACGTCCTTGCACGTCCGTTTCGAGCGCCTTCACAACCTGAGTGACATCGAGCAAGCGATTTCGAAGCATAGGGACGCTGTCGACCTCACTCCTGATGGCCACCCTGAAAAACCTTCCTGGTTGAACAATCTACGTAACTGCTTCCTCGCTTGTTTCGAGCGCCTCGATGAGCTGGATGATCTGGGGCAAGCAATCTTGGGACACAAGGATGCTGTTTACCTCACCCCTGATGGTCATCCCGACAAACTTCATCGCATGGGCAACCTTGCCACCTCGTTACTCGCACGTTTTGCACGCCTCGGTGAGCCAAGTGACCTTGAGCAAGCTATTTTGAAGGCTTGAGGATGCTGTCGATCTCGCCCCTGACGGTCACCCCGACAAATCTTGCCGTCTGGGCAACCTTGGCACGTCCTTGCACGTCCGTTTCGAGCGCCTTCACAACCTGAGTGACATCGAGCAAGCAACTTCAAAGCATAGGGACGCTATTAGACTCACTCCTGATGGTCACCCTGACAAACCCCGCCGCTTGAATGCCTTCGGTGACCTCTTCCAAGCTCGTTTCCGGAGACTTGGTGAGCTCAGCGACCTCGAGCAAGCAATTTCTTGGCACAGGGGTGGTGCTGACCTTACCCCTGATGGTCATCCCGACCGACCTGGTTATCTGGGTAACCTTGCCAACTCCCTCTTCATTCGTTTTCGGCGTCTTGGTGACCTGAGGGACCTCGAGCAAGCAATTTCAAGGAACAAGGCTGCATTGGACCTCACCTCTAAAGGACACCCTGACAAACTTCGCCACCTGAACAGCCTTAGCGTCTGCTTCAGATCTCGTTTTGACCGCCTTGGTGAACTGAGCGACCTCGAGCAAGCAATCTCGGGGTTCACGAACTCTGTCGACCTTTTTCCAGATGGTCACCCTAACAAACCTCTCTGCCTGCACAACCTTGGCAATTCTTTCTTTGCTCGTTTCCGGCAACTCGACGAGCCAGGTGACCTCGAGCAAGCGATTTCGAGGCATATGGATGCTATTAACCTTACCCCCGAGGACCACCCCAGCAGACCCCTCCGATTGGAAAGTCTCACCCATTCCTTTCTCGTTCGTTTCCAGCGCTTTCGTGAGCCAAAGGACCTCGAACAAGCGACCACGAGGTACAGGAACGCTGTTGACCTCACCCCTGATGGTCACCCCAACAAATCTAGCTGCCTTCACAACCTTGGCAACTCCTTCCGAGTTCGTTTCGACTCCTTCGGCGAGCAGAGTGACCTGGAGCAAGCTATTTCCCTATTCTCGCGGGCGGCTTGTACCTCCGTGGGACGTACTGCTGACCGATTTCTTGCATCGAAAGGGTGGATTTCGTCTGCTCGTGTTGTACAGCATCACTCCCTCCTTCATGCGTATTCCGTTGCCACTGGCCTTCTTCCCCAACTTGCATGGATAGGTCTCTCCCTTGCATACCGTTGTAGCGAACTCATTCAAGGCACTGATGTAGTGCGGGAGGTGGCAGCAGTGGCGCTGGATTTGGGAAAGCCAGAGATAGCCATGGAATGGCTCGAGCAAGGACGTTCGATAGTTTGGGCCCGTAGACTTCGGGAGCTGTCCGCTGCATTAGAACATGCTAGCGCAACTCGCGAAAAATCGCTGTCCTCGTTGTCGGAACAGATTCAGAGTTCAGAACATTCTGCCACAGAGTCATTGGAACAGGAGGCAGACAGACATCGTGCGCTCGCGATCGAGCGAGATACTCTTTTGCAAGAGATTAGGACCTTCACTGGTTTTGAACATTCCTCCTCCACAAGGAGTTCTTTCAACTCTGTGAGGCGGCACACTCTGGACCATTGGTCATTCTCAACGCTGCGGAAAGTCGCTGTGATGCACTCATTACTCTTGTGAATAGGGAAGACGTAGTTCATGTTCCGCTTCCAAATTTCAACTTCGACCGTTCTGCAGGTCTCCAGAACATACTGGGGGGCTTCCTTAGTCACTCTCGCATCATACCCCACGAAGAAAGGGAGGGAAAACGTGAGTCGCGATGGCACATCAACTGGGAGTCTCTCTTGTCTACCCTGTGGGACTGTATTGTTAAACCAGTCCTTGATGCTTTGGCTCTCTCGGTACGTGACATTATACTACTGAATTCATAGCTGATCCACTTGTTTCTCTCCGTAGACTCCTTCCAGCGGGGACCTGCCACGCATCTTTTGGTGTCCGACTGGTCCTTTTGTGTTTCTTCCCATCCATGCCGCTGGACTTTATGGCACCATACCTTCAGAACCTAGCCAAAGAGTATCAGATTTCGTCATCACATTCTGACCCTCAGTATTCTTGCGCAAACCTCCACTCTCGGTGTCCAATCTAGGGTTGATTTCCGCCTCCTTGCTGTCCGTCAGCCCCCCTCAGATGGTCAGTCCCCCCTTCCAGGCATGGACACAGAGCTAGAACACATCAGGAAAGTAATTTTGGGTTCACCTGCACCACAAACTACCCTCCTCGAGCCCTCCACTGGAACGGTCGAGGAAGTGCTTGCCCTCATGAAGGAAGCAGACTGGTGCCATTTCGCTTGCCACGGAATTCAAGACGCCACGAACCCAACTGACAGTGGACTTTGTTTTGCCAATAAGCGCCAGCTGAAACTATCTGACATCATCACGTTGTCGCGTTCCCATGGCGGGCTTGCCTTTTTGTCTGTATGTCAGACAGCGATGGGTGATGGAAAACCCTCTGACGAAGCTATCCATATTGCTGCGGGAATGCTGTTTGCGGGTTACGGAGGTGTCGTTGGTACGATGTGGTCCATCAGCGATAAGCTCGCTCCACGCGTGGCAAAGGACGTATATGAACAGCTCTTTCAGGATGGCACTACACCGGATTACCGGCATGCTGCACGTGCGCTTCACGATGCTGTCGAACGCCTCCGAGAAGATGGCAATGCATCGTTTGTGGAGTGGGTTCCGTTTATTCATGTTAGTCTCTGAATGTAATGGTATGATCTACGTATATGTGGTTAGCGAGTCACTGGGTGCCGATCCTTTTAGATGATTGGCCCTAAAAACGACTGGTTAACTCGTCCACTTGGGTTCTATGGTGTAAGTTCCAAGTCTGTGTTCTTCAAGTTTAAGGTGCAGGGAAGCCGTCACCGAACAAACGGACCAGACCTCCGAAACACGAGGCCTGAGCATGTTTTACGGTCACTCAGAAGCGCATGGGCATTTGCCCACAGTCACAAACCCACAATGCCGGCGCACTGCCACCCCCTGCCTTCGGGACCTCGAGCCTTCCCTGACTTGGCGATACCGTTCCAACACGCAATCCTAAGTCTTCCACGTTTTCGGTCACGAAATCGCCTGATTGATGTCCTCTACACGTTTAAAAACGCGTGTCCCGCGATATGAAGTAATTTTGTCTTCTCTACTCCACGTACGATGTCAAACGGCTCCGCTGGTGCAGCTACTAGTACTACGGGATCATTGACAGCTGGTGTGTCTCCACTAACCGAGCTAATTCCAGATACTCGACATCCTGCGTATCAATATGACTTTGGGTTTCTACCTATCTCGGAACGACTCCGTTATAATCTAGACAAACCGTTCCACTTTGGTACGTTCCTGAACCTGTTGTTTTGGCATATGTAACACACTGGGTGAGCCCTTGTTGGAATAGCAAGCACGCGCGCAGCCACACCACCGACACAAATCTTTGGACGCGACGCGACTATGTCGCCATGCAACGCGCCTTTTTCTCTTTGTATTTCCTTTGTACCACCTGACAACTTTGTTATCAGGCTGAGTATATAGCCTAGAATATTTTCGACCGCTCCCTCAGTTCGTTGTCTGCTTTCTCGCGCGACGACTGAGTTTGTGCGCTCGATAGATATATTCTCACAGCCCTACCTCCATTATGTATGCTCTCGTGTGTTGGAGTGTATCGCTCATCGTCCTTGCTCATACGTTACTGCTTACATAATTCGTTAGTTAGCTAGTGCCACACTGTACTGTAGCCACTTTCTTCGTCTACTATCGCGAATAACCACCGCTGCTTCGTCATGCCTCGTGAGCAAGTTGCGTTCCCGGCGCACGACTTTTCAACATCGTGCATTCATGACCCTACAGTTTGCGCCAATCTTTATTATTGCCAACCTATATTGAGTAAGATTGGTTACTCCAATGACCCGGTTTCTTAGCTCATAGTCAGCTCGCAGTCCAATTGAAATCCTTATTGATGTACCTTGTCAGGATACCTACCTTGGTACAGGCAGGGTAAGCTTTATAGCTTTTTGGTCCGCTCTTACCCATGGCGGCAGATACGGTATCGGGCTCTTTACTGTTTCTCCTATGGGTGACGTGTTACGACGTCGTAGATTGATACTTTTCCTGGTGTCGTGCTCGATGCGTCTCACCCTCGGACCCGCGATAACGAAAAATCTCTATGTCTTTGAAGTCATATCCTTCTTGATCGGGTTCACATCCGTCTCCCCTCAAATATTCGTACCACTTGCGGCGGATTTGGCACCTCCAGAACGCCGCGCATCTGCTATATCCTTGGCGTCATCGGGGTCCATGCTAGGCATTCTCATCGCCCGGGTTCTTTCAGGCGTGGTTGCCAATTTCGTAAGCTGGCGATATGTCTACTGGATGTCGATCGGCATTCAAGGCATAGTTCTCATCGGCTCATACTTTGTGCTCTGTACCTCCACATGTTTCATTCAATGGCCAAATTCATGGTAAAGGAACCATTGGTAGTCCAGATCGTGCTCATTAGCATTGCTGGAAGCGCGTGTTATACGAACTTTTGGGTTACGCTCACCTTTTCGCTCGGTGGTCCCATACAACTATCCTACATGAGCCTTATCAAAGTTGGCTGTATACGATTGACGAACATGCGCAGGGTCTTGATTGGCCTCTTTGGCCTCTTTGGTATCTTGGGTGTGGTGGTCGTGCCAGTAATGGGTCGCGTCCTTGACCGAATGGCTCCGTGGCACGTATGTAATCTTGGCCTCTACGCTCTCCTTCGTTGCCTTCCAAGCTGTTCAGACGGCAGCTGGTGGGCTCGAGGTTTCCGCGGTAATCATTTTATGCTTTGGTCTGGACGTAGCACGGCAGACCCAAAAAGTTTCCTTCACGACACTTATTTTTGAGTGAGCAATGGTTTCCTGAGGATGAGCACAGGCGGGAATTTGATACTACATTCGCAGTGCCTCAGAACCAGCGCGTTCTAGACTGAATTCATTGCTCCTGCCCGCTGTGCGCCCTTTTATTGTCGATTGACAGTCTACTAACCACGTCCTACCAGATTTGGACGAGTGATGGGCACGTCGGTGGGGACAGAAGTGTTCGTCAACTAAAGGTGGCGGTCGAACGGGCTTCTTGCCATTGGGTGGCTCCTTTGGCAACTCTGCATCCTGCTTTTGAGAGGTCCACATTGCCCACGTCAACGATGGATAGGCTGGGATTGCGAGAAAGCTGATGTGTCCCTGTCATCGGTGCCAGTGTCCTCAGGTATACGATCTAGAGAACGTCGCTCAGCGCACACTCGAGATCGTGTGTAACGCTGAGGGAAGAAGAAGATGCGCGAGGAGACTGAATAATTGTCCTCGTGCTTACATAATAATAACTGAGTGTATGCGGTTCGAGGACTAAGTGCGAAGTGAATGATAACACTAACGATCAAGACTAACATACCCCCCCTCACTGAGACACTAGTCCGAGAGTGAGGCGAAGTTTCAATAAAGCGGGTCGTGGAAGGGCTTTAGTAAGAATATCTGTGATGTTTTTGTGGGAAGGTACCCATGATAGAGCGAAAGAACCGTCTTCTATGTGAAAGCGAACAAAATGATAACGTGTGTCAATATGTTTGGTGCGTTGGTGAAAACGAGCGGCCGTCGATAAGGATATGGCACCTGAATTGTCAAGATAAATCGGAATGGGTTCTGGGTATATGATTCCAAGCTCAAAGAGCAAAGAACGAATCCATAGACCTTCCTGTACGATGTGTGCAGCCGTGATGTATTCTGCCTCAGTTGAGGACAAGGTGATGGTGTTCTGGCATTTGGAGACATGAGAAACTAGGCCTCCTGCGAAGAACCAAGTGTAACCCGATGTGGAGTGACGGTTGGCATCGTTTGCCCAGCTGGCATCCGCATACCCCAGAAGCTTCATGCCATCCATTTGGTGTTCGTATCGTAGACGGATGTCTGTGCTTCCCGCAAGGTATCGAAGAACTCGTTTCGCAGCAGCATAGTGCCGTGGTTCGGGATTCGCATTGTGTTGCGCTAGGAGTCCCACGATGAAGGCTATATTGGGTCTGGTATTGACGGAGAGATAGATCAACTCTCCTATCAGTTTGAGGTATGCAGAGCGGATATTGGGGACATCTGGGTAAGTCGCATTCGGGTCACCAAGAGGATGCTTTGTATCAGCAGGGAGAGTAGCTGGGTTGCAACCAGTGAGTTCATATTCTTGAAGGAGAAAATGAATGTATTCCACCTGATGAATCCATAAGATATGAGCCGAGTGATCTCATTCGACTTGGAGGCCAAGATACTTGGAAATGGGACCTAGATCTGTGAGACCAAAATGATCTGCAATGCGCTTCTTTACATGTACAAGGAATGCATGGTTGTTCAAAGTGGCAAGACCATCATCAATGTGCCATCCTAGAAAGCAGTGAGTTCACACTTTGTCAACTGCCGAGGATAGTTCATCATAATAGAAAAGTGCATGATCCATTTCTGATCTGGCAAATCCCAACTCATGCATCACTGCACATACCTGCAGGTACCATTCTAGTGCTGACTGCTTCAGACCATAGATGGTCTGAAGCATGAGCCAGACTAGTGTTTGCCAGTCACCATCTTCAAAGCCTTTTGATTGATGCATATAGATTTCCTCCTTTAGTATCCCCCACAGAAAAGCTCTTTTGGCATCGAAAGTGTGTATCTCCTAGTCACGTTGGCATGCATAGGCCATGATTAGTCATACTGAGGCAGGTTTGATCACAAAGGCAAATGTGGCACCATAGTTGATCCCTGGGACTTGTGAAAAACCTTGTGCAACTAGGTACACTTTGAAGATTGGTCCACCTTTGTTGTCCTCTTTGAATTCAAGTATCCATCTACAGCCAATTGCCTTGCATCCCTCCGGTAGTTCCGCTACACAATAGACTTCCATATCCTTCATTGTCTGGAGTTCTTTTTGCATCACCACGAGCCAGTCGGCTTTGTCTGGGCAGCACATGGCTTCATCGTAAGTGGTGGGAGAAATCTTCAGATCATAATCAGGGAAGGAGGGATCTCGTCTGCAGTCACTATGAAGAGTGATATGAGCATGTTTCTCAATCACCATGTTGGTGAATATGTGTGAAATGTCTCTGTTTAGCTCAATGGTGTGCATGGCATTAATGTCTCAAAGTGATGCATCGGCTGATTCAGGTGGTGGTGTTCTGTCTGAGGCAACAGATTCTCGTCGCTTGTTCAGGATCTCAACATGAAGAAGGAGGGCCATTAAGTCTCCAGAGTTTGACACTGTTTTCTTCTCATTGAGTTCCCGGATGCAAGCTGATCTCCGAAGGGTAGAGGACGAAGTAGACCCAGGAGCGACTGATGGTGAGGAAAAGGTGAAGAGAGTGTCTTCTTTCTCTTTGCTGTCAGAGTCAGGTGAGACTGTCAGAGAGTGTTCATTGAAGACAACATCTCTGGCAATGAAGAATGCCCCTGTTGCTATGTCTCAAATCCGGTACCCTTTGATACCATCTGGATAATCCATAAAGAGTGCTTGACGAGAACGCAGCCCAAATTTGGTTTGTTGTTTGCTCAGAATGCAGGCCCAGCAATGAGATCCAAATATACACAGGTGTGAGAGATCAGGTTGATGACCGTTGACCATCTCATAAGGTGTTATGCCAGCAGGTAAAGAAACTGATTCTGTGCGATTCCAGAGGTAGGCAGCTATTAGGACTGCTTTGCTCCACAAGTAGGAAGGGAGTCTTGCAGCCTGGAGCATGGCTAAAGCATGACCCTGGATTGTGTGAATGGCATGTTCAGCTTTATCATTTTGTTGATGAGCATAAGGTGATGAAAGTTCGTGAAGTATTCCTGTGTTCCATAGATGCTGAGTGAATGTGTTGCTGAGGAACTCTCCACCGTTGTCTGAGCAGAACTTTTTGACTTTACATTCTGTGTAATTCTTCCACAGTGCCTTGACAATTTTTCATGCCTCCAGTGCCTGGTCTTTGCTTGCAAGAAGCTGGACATTGATGAGGTGAGTGTGATTGTCAAGGAAAACTATGAAATAGAGCTTTCCATGTGGTGTGCAAGTTGGGAAGGGTCTACACAGGTCAGAATGAACAAGGTCGATGTTAAGCTTGGCCTGGGTAAGGACAAGCAAAGCCCTCTAAGGATGTCGAGGAGGACGACGAGCAAAGAGTTGTGTGATGAAGGTAACGATGACAAAGATATGTCATGCTAAATGAGCTATGACAACAAGGGTGCAAGGAAGTTGTGCGATGAGCAATGACTTAGTGATGAGGAAAGATACTACCATGAAGGTAGCCCAGAAGTTCAGGGAGCATCCAATCAATGTGGCAGATGAAGACACACAGGAGACACAACACAGGGAAGCTAGATTGACAGCTACGAAGGATACAGGAATGATATTCGAGGGAGCTCTAGCTTAGAGAAAAGAGAAGACATAGGCAATGTTTATATAGTGAAAGGTGATCTGCTGAGTAAGCAGCCCATGTGACTGGATAGAAGGTCATGGAATGGAAGAGAAGAATCTCCATGACTGGGAAGGTACTCATGTGATCGTGAAGGTACTCACATAATTTATAAGCAAACAAGAAAATGAAAAGGAGTACACACAGTGTGGTAAGTCTGGGATAAATTGTAACATTACCCCCTTACTAAGTCCAAAGAATGACCTGTTCTTCAAAATTCGAGATGTAGTATCAAGTTGTCAATTTCGTCCCAGCTAGAGACTTCAGTATTGGAGAGATGTTTGGAAGATATACTAGCACCAAGCATGGTGCAACGATGGCATTCCACGTCAGAGGCATCTTCATCAGCAGAGTAATCTTTCAGACCTGATTCATTTCATTCATCAATAAGTCCAAAATCATTAAATCTTTCTACTTGTTGATCTCGAGCAGCTTGTTCAGCTTGTTCTTCCACTTTGTAGGCGATGTGTTCAAACTCCAGGTTATGCTCATATGCTTTAGCATCGGTGAGGTCTAAGGAGTGAACCAACAGGAAGCGAGGTTGTAATACTTCGATGGGTATGATGAGGTTGGCCACCGGGAGACAGCTTGGTGAAAATTCAGGGTCTGCTTCACTATGAGCAGGACTTCATAATGCTGGTGTAGGCAGAGATGGGAGGCAAATAGGTAATGCTGGATTGGAGTCAGATGATGACAGGGAAGAATAAACAGGGGACTGTGATTTGATGGGGCACTCCCATTCGGCATGTCCTGCCATGAACTTCTTGCATATGCGGTATTTTGTGTGACAGCATTCTGCCGTTTTATGGCTGATACGATGACAGCTGTGGCATACGCAGTAGTAGTCAGGGTCACCATGAATGAGGGGAGCATCATTTTGTGTATGGATTAGACGGGTGAGGATAGCAAGTTTTTCTTCCTCAGATGGGGAAGGTGGAAGGGCGTCACCATACTTGGTGAGAAGCGAATGGACTTTTTCACCGACTTTGGTGAGTTCAAGTTGGTGGGCAGCGGTGAGTATTTTTCTATTGACTTGGGAATGGGATTTGCAAAGGAGGTTGAGGATGGGGTCAAGATCAGGGGATGAGAGAAATTCCTCGAGACATGCTATGGCAGTAGACAGGGTTTGGTGTGTGCCATACACAGCACAGAGGAGGCCAAGAGGGGAGTCCGGATGGATACAACGGTCTAAGGTTATGGCAAGTGAGAGGTCATTGAGGGTGCAAGCAAGCACATCCTCATAAGCAAGTGAGTGATGGCAGAAGGTATGAGCAAAGGGAGAAACAGGGAGTTCAGAGGTGGAGATGTGAGGCATTGTAGTAAGGACAGTGAGTCTTTTGGTAGTGAGGGAGTGGATAGAAGGATGATGCTTCTTATAGTCTTTGAGAAGGATTTGTGCATGGGTGAGATCTTTTTTGGGAACTCACAAGTCATCTTCTGGGGTATAGCCTTTCCACTGAATGAGGAAGTAGTGGTTGGAGGGTGGACCTCGATGTTTTAATATCTGCTATATCTCATATTCTTCTTCTCTGCCAATGAGGTCAGGTAGAGGCTTCAGAAAGTTTGGGCCATGAATGGTATTTTCGCGATGGGGCAATAACTGAAACAACCCTAAACCCCTGAGACATAGCCGTCAAGAGGCAATAGCAGTTGCCCAAGAGAAGTGTCTTGTTACTCTTGTGGTATCCTTTACCAAGGGCTTGACTTGACTAGCTTTGCTTACAAGCTAGGAACACAAGTGGAGGAGTGAAGATAATAGTCTTATTGTTAATAGAGGGAACTCCAGAGAAGACTTGGTTAGAGTCCTCTGGCTCTACATGGGTCGTATATATACTCTACTAGTGTTTGTATCTATAGACAACTTATCTAGAGATATCCTGTGTCATCCATGATGTTACAATGTGTATCTAATAAGTAAGAATGGAAGAGAGGCATAAACATACACATAAGGTATGGATTTAATGTGAATAAGAGGCATAGATGTGGTAGAATGGAAGACATAGCCTTATGCCTCAAGCATCAGGTGTGGTTCGTTTATGATCATGACTCATAAAGATAGGGATCATGATGATCGTGAAATGTGACTCCATCAAGAGTGATAATCGTGAGGTTGTGAAATGGTGAATAAGTGATATGTGACTATGTGCACATGTGAAGATGTGAAAATAAAGAGTAATCAGTAAGTCCGGTACTGATAAGATAAAACTTAAGAGTGTCCGTATCCGTGTTCATAGTCCGTATTTGTATCTGTAGTCCATATTCATATCCTTGTAGCTTTAATGCACTATAGCGTAGAGTGCACCTGTAATACCTTCAGCGGTGATGGTCTTCTTAGTAGGGCATAGAATTACCCCCTTAGTAAGCCCGTGGTCTACAATGACCAGAAGCATATTGAAACCATTGGATAAGGGAAGATCGGTGATCAAATTGCAGGAAATTTGTTGGAACGGACGTGTAGCATGGGATTTGATCAGGGTGAGCAGGGGAACTGTGGGATGGGTATTGACTTTGTTTTGCTGGCAAATGGCACAGCCTTCTACATATTTTTGGATGTGGTGGGCTAGACCAGGTCACCAGTATTCGCAAGAGACAAGTTGTCAAGTTTTTAATACTCTCGGGTGTCCAGTGGAGAGGTCATCATGGCATGAAGAGACGATTTTGTGACGAAGGTTGTCTTCTGAAGGAACATAGACGTGATCTTTGTAGGTGATAACACCATCTCGATTTTGCCAGTCAGAGAGGTGGGAATGGAATAGAGGTGGAATTTTGTTATCCAAGGCTTGGAGGGCAGTGAGGACAAGGGAATCATTGCTGGATCGTTCAGCAATAATAGAGTGAAGTGTTGCACTGGCAGTGCAGACAAATATGGATGGGGGAAGAAGAGTTGTTTCTTCATTATTGGATGCATCTTTCGAGAGATGATCGATGCATCTTGAAAGGGTGTTGGGTCTGAAAAGGGTGGAGCCAGGAACGTGAATAAGTTTTAGATCATAATCTGAAATATCAAGTAACCATCATGCTTGACGATAGTTTAGTGTTTGTGGTTGGCAAAAGTAGATAAGATTTTTATGGTCAGTGAAAACTTGGACAGGATCGACGGATCTGATGAGATAATGTCTCCATGCTTTAAGGGCACAGAGAATAGCTAATAGTTCTTGGTCATAAATGTCATAGTTTCGCTCAGTGGGGGAAAAGGACTGAGAGAGGTACAAGCAGGGATGCCATTCACCATTAGAATCTGTCTGGAGGAGGATGCCTCCAGATGCAAACTTGGAGGTGTCGGTGGCGATAGCGAATGGTTTTGTGAGATCAGGGAATCAAAGGACGGGTTTTGAAAGGAACATGTTCTTAAGCATTTCGAACGCTTGTTGACATTTATTTGACCAGTTCCAAGATTGGGATTTCTTGGTTAAGTCAATGAGGGGACGAGCAACTTCTGAGTAATTCTGAATGAATCGCCTATAGAAATTAGCAAATCCAAGGAATGACCAGACTTCCTTGACCAATAAAGGCATAGGCCATTTGGTAATGCCTTCAAGTTTGACTGGGTCCATTTCCAGTCCTTGTTCGTTGACGATCATTCCTAGGTAGTTGACTTCTTTGGTGGCAAAATTGCATTTTTCAAGTCAGAGATGGAGATGTAGTTCCTGCATTCATTGCAGAATGTGGTGAGTGTGTTCGGTATGAACTTCTTTGTTATTTGAGAAAATAAGGAGGTCATCCATGTAGATGACGAGCCATCCTTCTGTGATCATATCTCTAAACAAGTCGTTCATGAAACGTTGGAATGTAGCGGGCGAATTTGTCATGCCAAAAAACATGACCATAGGTTCAAACAGTCCCTTGTGGGTAAGGAAGGCTCCTTTCCATTGGTGTCCATCTTTGATGCGGACGTTATTGTATCTGTTACAAACGCTGCCTAATGCAATACCTCGTCCTTCGGGACTTAACATTTTCTCAAACGAACAATGACTAAGCTTGCTGACTAAGCGGCTTACTAAGCACACTCGTTATTTTCTAACAAGTCAAGT
>JBBPTP010000167.1:0-30318 GCA_038094195.1 Pulveroboletus aff. carminiporus | reverse complement strand
GACTTGTCTTACAAACTCTCTCACCTACCTACCTACCTCTTTCCTCTCACCTCGTACCAAGCAAGTACAGTATATACACATCGCCATTTGCATGCACGACGAGTCGGGTAGCGATGGGGAACATCGGCGTGCCAGATCTCTACCGTCTAAATGTAGCAGTGACCACGACCGACACTCTAAATATCTAATCCCCAACGCGTCCGCCCCCCCCGTACTCGACATGTCTACCGTAGGACCTAGTTGACGAGGCCAGCGCCCAACGACCTCTGAGCGTACACCTTGAGCTTTTCCTCGACCTCCCATGCGCCGGACCAGTATTCGATGGTGCAGACGAGGCGGGAGGCGCCTGCAAGTTCTTCTGCGATGCGGCGTTCGAGGCCGCGGAAGCGGCGGCAGAGGACGACGTCTTGGCTGTTTGGGGTGTGTTGAGGTGTGTCAGAGGTGGGGGTGGGGTGGGGACGTGGGTGGGGAGAGGCAACGGGGACGAACAGGGACGGGATGACAGGGACGCACCTTCTGAGACGCAAGACGGGGCAGAAATCATTGTTTCCGTCGCCGACGTATATGATCCGGTCGTATGAGGTGTCAGAGCGGGCGTCGAGGTAGTGCGTGAGCTCCTGGCCTGTCGTCGTGTCGTGTTAGACAGGTGTGATGACATCGGAACAGAGGGTCGGCATCAGAAACGAGCACGAGCACGAACACGAACACGACGAGGACGTACCCTTGCACATGTTTGGTTCGCATCCGACTTGACAGCCGTGTTGGGGACCACTGGGGTCGATGCGTCGGCGGAGGACGAGCTGGTTCGGGTTTTCGGGATTAAAGTTGGCAGGGTTGGTGATGATGGTGTCGACGCAGTCCCGGATGCCTTGGTGCTGGGTGATCGGCGGGGCCATGGTCACGACGATCACTGCGTGCGTGCGTACGAGAGACGTACCTGGAGGATGGTGTCAATGAAAAAGGTGTTGGCGTTGGAGAGAATGAAGAGGGTAGTGTCGAGGCTGGCGGGGTCCTTGAGGAGCTGGATACCGCGCTTCATGGCGGGGTGCTAGAGGCGATCTCAAGCGACGTCCGAGTTGATCGACCAAGGGACTCACGAGAGGGATCTGGCGGAGTGCGCGCTCAATGTCATGCCTGTGTACGCCACGCTCTTCTCGAGACAGCTCGCGCAGACATTCGGCGCTTTCGGGAGGGACATGAGGGCAAGGGACGTCAATCACGAGGGGGACGGTGATCTCACACGAGGTCTGTCCATTGTACGGTCTTGTCCGGCTCGCGCGGTCGATCTCTCATTTTCCTGCGAAGATCGGGCGCGAGGACTTCAAAGACCCAGCGGTCCGAGTCTTGGTCTGCCATGGACCTAGTAGGAGGTCAACAATTCATTTTCTACGTACGATTGTAGTACTGGCCAGTCAAAGTCGAACACGACGAGCTGCTTCTCGGTCGAGGCCATTGATGATGATGGTGATGGTGGTGGTGGTGATAATCAGAGTGACGGCTGTGTAAGCCTTGACAGGGCTTGTCCGGGTTCTCCTACAATGCCGTCCGTCCTATGCGCCGCAAAGGCGTCGTACAAAAAATTACCTGGCACGCTCGAGCTCACGGACAGCCATCTCCAATGGACCCAGGACGGCAAGAAAGCCCCCTCGGTGCGCGTACCCCACCAAGACGCCTCTTGTGAGCACCGAAACCCGCCCAGCGTGTGCATGCCGCTCACTCGCCCACAGCACTCTTTTGCAGCAAAGAAGGCGCTGCGCAGGTCAGACTCAAACTCGGACTCGTCAACGACGATGCGGGACACAACTTTACGTTCACGGCGACGCCGCAGGAGGTGGCTTGGTCGGAGCGGGAGACGTTCAAGACCGAGTTGACCAACATCATCAGCCGCAATCGCGCGAGTGGCGTACTGGCTACTGGTGCTGCTCCCCCTGTACCTGTGCAGGCACTCAAAGGGCCTGTGACGGCCGCTTCGACGCTCTCTCCTTTGAAAGCCGCGACGTCTGCGCCACACCCGGCGTCGAGAGCGTCGACATCGCGTGCTACCTCGGTCGTGAGCGATGGGAGGACGCCTATTCTATCGGGACAAGATGCGGCGACAGATTTTAGACTAAGAAAGAGGGTGCTGTTGGCGAACCCAGAGTTGCTGGCGTTGCACAAGGAGCTTGTCATGGGGGGTCAAATTACAGAGGCCGAGTTTTGGGATGGGAGAGAGGTGCGTGTTTTTGGCTTTGCTTGCTGTAATGTAACCCCCATGGCACGACGCAGCATCTCTTGCTCTCAGAAGCAGCGACGGAAAATCAAAAACGTGGCCGTCCGGGTCAGCTCGTAGATCCCCGTCCGCAGACGGTAGAAGGTGGAGAAGTCAAGATCGTCATCACGCCCCAACTCGTGCACGACATATTCGAAGAGTTTCCCGTGGTAGCAAAAGCATACAACGACAACGTGCCAAACAAGGTGACGCCTGTCGCTCCTTGCGTGTCTCCTTTTAGTGCTTATTCGTGTCTAGCTTTCTGAAGCAGAGTTTTGGAAACGTTACTTTCAGAGCAAGCTGTTCAATGCACACCGGGCTTCTATACGTTCTTCTGCGACGCAGCATGTCGTCAAGGAGGACCCAATATTTGACAAGTATCTCGAAAAGGATGACGACGGTCGGTGTCACCATTATTGCGTTACACTCGTACTTAGCCGGAGCCAGAACTGGAACCTAGACGGCCGAGAGACGAAATATCGGATTTATACATTAGTCTTGGTGCTACGCTCGAAGATCATGGGGAGGTGAGTTGGGCATTTCACTGATGGTGACATTTGTTGAATGCACCATGCACAGACGGGAAACGAGAAAGATATTACCATGCAAGCCGGACGGCAGCGTGGTGCACTTCCACTCATTCGTAAATTCAACGAGCATTCAGAGAGATTACTTAACTCTGCATTGTGAGTTATACGTGCTTCCTTACCCGCCTTCGTCATTAGCTCCGTCGCCAGAGGAGACGTGCCACGTAGTAAACGACGACGGATGGACGGCACGGAAGGAGAGGTAAAACTGTCTTTTGAGATTTCAACCACATCTACTTAAATATGTACAGAACTCCTTTTCTGAAATCGAATACGACGATCTCCAAGATCACGAGGTGCCCCCTGGAATCCTCCTTGAAATGCAAGATCGACAACGGTATTTCGAGGGGCAGCTGGGCAGAGCAGGTGCTGCGAACGGTGAAGCGGAGGGTTCGAAAGAGGTGGCCAATGTCCAGAATGCGTTCAAAGAACTGCTGAAAGGTGTGAACGGATGGGAAACCAGGTTCAGTCAAGTAGGTTCTTGTTTCTAGGTTGTCGTACGACTGATCTTTGACCCTTGGTAGCTGAAAGTAGAGAGAAAGTCCGGCGATGCAGCATTGATGTCCATGACCCAAAACGTTGCTACCCGGCTAGATACCAAGACGAACAAGTGTACGTTGATCGTCTCAGTCATCTCTCCTCGTGTCTCAACTATGTACGCTCGATAGCCGAATTTCCTCCCGGTCTCTTCCGCCAACTCACGACGTGTCAAACAGCCGCCAACGAATTCCTCCGACAATTCTGGACATCGATATATCCGCCCCCTGCTGACCTTCCTACACCAACCTCCACCACTGCACAACGATCGGCGAAAGCAGCCAAGATGGCAGGGTACCTTGGCAGGACGCACGAAAAGGTCGATGCGCTCGTGAGGGCTGCGGTCCTAGAAGGAATAGAAGGAAACAGGGTCGTCATTGTGAGTGAAAGTCTTTCTCTCTACTCTCGATCACTCTCTCCACTCTAATTCCATGCGCCCTTTTGTTCTGCGCCCCTTGGTTACGTCCCTCCCGTTTACGACGCGATACAGGCTATGAAACCGCTGATGGACGCTGTCGAACATGCGTTGGTGTTTCACCGTGCAAGGAGCACGACCGTTGGCGGGGTTTCCTTGGAGAAAACCGGTGGGGTCAAGCTCGTATGAACTTGCTTACGAATGGTGGCCGCGTCTCGTCCACGCTATGTCTGTCGCTTGATGGTTGTTGGGTATGCTTATTCCGCCGCGATCTACCGGCATTTGGTTTGGATCTCGGTAACACGGTCGTCTGTCAGGCAATCGACCCTAGGCAATGACTTGTCGTTACTTGACGTCCAGGACAAAGTACACGTATGTTTATCTAATGTCTAGATGTACCGCACTTTATGATACACACGATCGTTGTCGTGTCCGACATGATAAATTAATATCCCTAAAGACTCGCTCGCCCTCTGACATGGAGGGGTGTGACGTGCGGAGTTTGTGCCTGGTCATTGTCAAAGATGTGATGGATATCCTAGGTGCCCACATTGCTGTCCTTTCTGATCATTCAGGTAGAATACTGACCACATTGGTCATGCTTTTGTGGAGGACCATGTGTATCCTACAACTCTTGGTTGGATCAATCAAGCTCAAGCTCAAGGCAGCCTGCAATATGAAACAACCCTAAACTTCTAAGGTGTAGCCATCAAGAGGCAATAGTAGATGCCCAAGGAAAGTGTCTTGTTATCCTTGTGGTAACCTTTACCAAGGTGGCCTTGTAAGGCTAACTTATGCCTTGACCTAGCTAGCATATGCTAGGAAACCAGAGATATATGCAATGATAATACATAGTGAAACAACCCTAACCCCTAAGGTGTAGCTGTGCAGAGGCAACAGTAGTTGTTCAAGGCAAGTGTCTTGTTAGCCTTGTGGAAACCTTTATCAAGTAGGTCTTGACTAGTCTTGCTTATTGACTAGGAACAAAGTATGATAATAGTCTTTATAGTAGGAAATATACAAGTGGACTTTGTTAGAGTCCCTTGTGCTCTACATGGATTGTATATATACTCTATCTATGTTTGTATCTATGGATGTCTCATCTAGAGATATCCTGTGTTGTCCATAATGTTACAATGTGTATCTAATAAGTAAGAATGGAAGAGAAGTATAAACATACATCTAAGGTGTGTATTTAATGTGAATAAGAAGCATAGTTGTGGTAGAATGGAAGACATAGCCTGATGCCTCAAGTATCAGGTGTGGTTCATCTATGATCATGACTCATAAGAATAGGGGTCATGATGATTGTGAAGCATGACTCCATCAAGAGTGATGTTGTAAAATTGTGAAGGTGTGAATAAGTGAAATGTGACCATATGCACATGTGAAGACATGATAATGTGAAAATAAAGAGTAATCAGTAAAACCAGTACTGATAAGATAAAACTTAAGAGTATTCATGTTCTTAGTCCATAGTCCATATTCCATATTCCACATTCCATATTGCTTATAGCTTCAATAATTGTTATGCACTATAGCATAGAGTGCATCTGTAACATTCACTCATTATGCATGTACTAGATCACTCTTATCTAGGTATATATGAATTATCAGTAAATTTCAAGTTAGCTGCATAGTACTGTGAGATACTGTATAGTATGTGTTAGCTACCACAGAGTGACAGAAAGGTCCTCCTCTATATAGAAAACTAAAAGTGCTTAAAAGTAGTTTATTTTCATGGTACTACAATTTTATCCTAGCAAAACTACACTATAAAAGTCTGTAATAGCCTATAACAGCCTGTGGCTCTGTGAGCTCTGTACCTAACTAGATAATTTGTTGATGATATAGCTTATTTCTCTGAATTGTGCTGAGATCATTCTTATCTAGCCCATGATCACTGTTAGATTATGAGCCTCTGTTATGTTGATCTAACATACAAGACTAGGATGGCAGGTACTTAGCTGTACCAGCAGAGGTTTTGTTACAATTCTTTTCCTACATTTGTTTCTAGTTCTAATTACCTTCACACAATCTAACATTCTCTTTGATATTATACATACTTCTTGAATTAGCTTTTTTCTTATCATCTCTCCATTGCATCTCCATCTTGTTCTCTTATGATGCTCTTAGGTAGAAAGTCTTATTTCTATTTTCTTTTTACAACAAACACTCACTCCTTCATCAATTCTCTTGTATTGATGTTGTAGTTCCACTTAGTCAGCATAGTTCCATAGCATTCTTCATTGTTCTACTATGGATTAACTAATCTGCAGTTTTTTTTCCATTTATATTTACTACAGGCCTACCCTGTAGCAAATCATTTAATGGAAAGGATAGCAATCATATAATCTTTTTCTTACTTTGAATCTATTTGTCATTTTCATCTAGCATTAAGTTTTGATTAAGGACATTGCAACTCTTTGTGAGCTCCTCCCTTGGTTAGAACTTCACTTGAGTTGAGTTATTTCTAGCATCAAGTGCTAGGTCTAACAGATTTGAGCTATGACTATAAACAAGGCTGTCATGAGAAAGGATGGTCTTGGATTCTGACACAAGAATATGAGCAGAGGACATGGACTAAGTAAAGAGAAATCAGATAGAATTCAAGAGGTCAAGAATAGAAACTATTACTACAAGAGACTTGCTCTAAATAGTAATAGATGATTTAGCTTAGATAACATGAAAATGAAATGTTATAGAACAAGAGGGAATGAATGTAGTTATCAGAATAATAAATCTGATGTAAGTAGAACTAGATTTGAAAGAGAACATCTGATGCTATCACACACATGTTATAGGACTCCAATTGTCTGAAAGAGAAATAAAAAAGGAAATAGTTTTAGAGGATTACAAGTTAAAAAATGAGAGAGAAAAAGGAAAAATGATATATATTCAGACTGAGGGATGCTGAACTGGATGGTCTGTATTACTAAAAGGAGATATGAATGTAAGTAAAGAATCATCACAGCCCCAGTTTCATGAAAACTACCACTAAGGAGAACTTGTATACTGTTCTGAAACTCAATGCTGATGGTACTAATTAGGTCATCTTCAAGAACCACCTTGAGTGGGCTTTGGCTGCTCATGATATTGTTGATCATCTTACTGGAATCACTGCCAAGCCAATGAAACCCAGTGAGAATGCCAAGCCCAACAAGATAGCTACAGTATATATGAGAAAGCTCTCACTGAATGGCAAAAATCTAAGTTTATATGTCATCAGCAGCTTGCACTTGCTTTATCAGATTCAATCCTATGGAAGATTCTTTATGATGATACTGTTGTAAAGATGTGAAAAACCATCACTGCTAAATATGAGTTCTGAACATTTCTAGTCTAAGCTAATCTCTGAGCAAAGTTCCAAAATCTCTCTTGTTCTGAGAAGAGAGATTTACAAGCTCATCTTGATATGTAAGCTTTGAGCCAGTCATGAGGAGCTTGCCACTGTTGGAGTTACCCTGATGAACACTGAATATACCTTCAATATTATCTGATCCATCAGAACTATGTATATTGTCCATCTCTTGTCCATAGCTTACTTGCTGAACAAGGAGGTTTTGGCCAATGACCTAATGAATTATGTTATTCAGAAACATGATAGACTCTCAATCACTTTGAAATCTAAATCCAAGAAAAAGAGTATGGCTCTGTTTGCCTCTAGAAAGTTGAATGGTGACAGAAAGAAAAAGGCCTTGAAGGAGCCCAAAGGCATTTGCTGGAATTGTGACAGTAAGGGCCACAGATAGGACCAGTGTCCAAGTCCACCCCAGAATAGCTCTGCAAAGTCAAGTACTGATGGAGAACAGACAGTGTCCACTAGTATTACTGTTAAGCTTGGCCCAGGTAGGGACAAGCAAAGCCCTCTAAAGATGATGATGACGACGATGGTCGAGAAGTCATGCTAAGAGAGCAATGACAACAAGGATATGTCGTGCTAACAAAGTGACAACAGTGAAGATACGAGAAAGTCGTGCGATTAGCACTGACTTAGCAACGAGGAAAGATACTACCGTGAAGGTAGCCCAGAAGTTCAGGGAGCGTCCAATCAATGTGGAGGACGAAGACACACAGGAGACACGGCAGGAAAGCTAGATTGACAAGCTACCGAAGTACAAGTGAAAGTACTATGAGGGAGCTCTAGCTTGGAGAAAAAAGAGGTATAACCTGCGAAGTACTTATAGTGAAAGGGGATCTGCTGAATAAGCAGATCATGGAACTTGGTAGAAAGTCATGGAAGGGAGAAGAAGGAATAACCATGACTGTGTGGGTACTCATATGACCATAAGGGTACTCACATGATCGGTAAGTGGGTGGAAGAAGGAAAAGAATATACACACTGTGTTAACTTTGGGATAAGTCATAACAATTACAAAGGCTAAAATCTCTGAGAAAAGTAATAGTGTGAATGCCTCACAGGCATAAGACAAGGACAGAGCTAGGCTATGTATGTATGCTACATTTGTACAGTATATGACAGTAATGGCAACAGCATTCCCAATCTCAAATACATCTCTGGTTCAGATGACAATTGGTTCTCTGAAGTCAATAAAGATGAGCTACACACTTATGATAATCTAACTGACAAGGAGGGCATCAGACTTCCTCATGCTTGTGGTGATTGAACTCCTGGACAACAATGAGGTTATTGTTGAGCTTTATAACTCAGGTTCTATCCATCACTTCATGAGATTTTGCAACATCCTAAAGAGAAGCTTTGATGCTGTGAACCAGCAGTCATTTAGTGCTACTGGAGTTGGTGAGATGTTAATTGAGGTCCCAAATGGTGTTAGACCTAGTGCCAATACTTTGTGTGGAACACAAAGTAGTGGGTTCTTGATGCTAGAGATAACTCAGACTCAAGGGAGGTCTGACCAAGGAAGGAGTTCATGAAGAGTCACATCCTTGAACAAACTTATTGCCAGGCAAACAGACAATAGATTCAAAGTGAAGAAAAGGATTATATGATGAAGTACTACAGTTTAAGTAGTGATTACTGATTTGCTGTAGGGCCAGCCCAGAGAAGATATAAAAGGAAAAGACTACAGATTAACTAATCTACAGTGAAACATCATGGAAGACTATAGAATCAATGAGTAAGCAGGAACTATGAGGCTGATATGGAAGAATTGGCTGAGGAGTGATAGTTTAAAGTTAGAAACATAAAGAAAGTGAAATACACTTATTCCAGGAGCTTAGTCATAAAAGAATAAGATGAGGATGAGGAGAAATAAGTAGTAAGAAATGCTCATATATAGTATGAACCATTCCAAAGGTGATGGTAGTTTGTGCAAAGGAAAGAAGGGCTATAGATGCAGTGAGGAAAACAATTGTAATACAATCCTTGACAATTGGAAACAGTCATAGATTTTCTACCATCCAATACACAAAGGTCATCCTACTATAGGTTTTATCATGTACAATTATGGCCAGAAGTCAAGACACACCTGACCTCTGCCTGCATGTGTGATATGTGTGAGTAGGTTATCTGACTCTTCAATTTTCACTTGAACATCACAGTTATTTTCCCATTCTGGCAACAACTTTAGTACATCCTTTGTTTACATCCTTTGTACTGTCCACAGCTCTAATGGCATCATTACTTAGCATTTTTTAGCATGCTTTCACATGTTTCTAGTAGACTATGCATCTTTCTTGTCAAGAAATCAATGGATGAAGGTCTTGTAGTCTTGTGAAGTGCATCAGAAGACATGCAAGCACTGTTCATCAAACTCATCAATTCTTGATTTTCCTTTGAAAAATATGTAAATAGATGAGGTCCATTCCCTCACCAACTACTCTATGGATACTAATGTTATTATCTCAACAACATGTGTGTTCTAGAACAAACCTAGCTCTGTCTCAGGACTTTCTTCTTTTTCATCACTCATTAGAGTGACTATATTGCTCAGCTGGTTGTTTTCAGCATGCACATTGTCAACATCATCCATTTCAGAGGCAAAAGGTGATGGTAGATTGATTGATTAGACTAATCTCTGTTTTAAATACTGAGTTAACACAAGATCTAACCTTTAGGATTAAAAACCTCAAATGGACAATCTATCATTCTCTGAGGTTGCTTTTGCCTTCTTCATTGGTCTTGTAGGTAGGATTTTCTCAGGCTTGTGCTTCTGTGCCTTGCTAACCTCCTTCTCTTCTAAAACCACATGGATCTTTTCAGTTGGCTTTTCAATCTGTTTTGTGGTTTCTGTAGACATTTGAAATCTAGTAGTAGATGTCTAGTGAGG
Source organism: Pulveroboletus aff. carminiporus (assembly GCA_038094195.1). Classification (NCBI taxonomy): domain Eukaryota; kingdom Fungi; phylum Basidiomycota; class Agaricomycetes; order Boletales; family Boletaceae; genus Pulveroboletus; species Pulveroboletus aff. carminiporus. Next base: position 20,280 of record JBBPTP010000167.1, on the reverse strand, counting down.
CTGGGATGGCTTGGTAGAATAGATAGATTAGTGTCAAAGTAGATGTAGTTAAATATGTTATAGATCTTGGTTACAGATTTGATGTATGGATACCCTTTTCTAGTCATTATACAGTAATTTGTACCAGTCTATATACTTGTATAATATACTTAAAGCCTAATATACATATGTATTAAACTAAGAGAACCCACAGTGTGAATATGGATATGGATATCAATGATCCATACCCACACCAATATTCACCACATACATACCCATATCCATGATCCATGTGGATTGGGCATGCCCATGCTCAGGTCTATCTATGTATACCTTTAGAGAGCTGCACCCATTATTAGACCTAGCTCTTGGATGCTAGAGATAACTTGGACTTGAGTGTAGATCTGACCAAGGGAGGAGCTTATGAAGAGTTGCAACATTCTTAATCAAATCAAATGCTAGGCAAAATCAACAGTAGATTCAAAGTAGAGAAAAGGTTTACATGACTGCTATCCTATTCTTAAGTAGTGACAAACAATTATCTATAGGGCTGGCCCAAGGTAAATATAAATGGAAAAAGGACTGCAGATTAGTCAATCTACAGTAGAACAAGAAAGAATGCTATGAAATCTGATAAATAATCAAGAAACTATGAAGCAAATGTAAGAGAATTAGCTGAGGAGTGAGTGTCCCAGTCAAGAGCTCAAAAAAGAACTAAACAAGGATATGAAGTAGATATAAATAATAGAAAATGAGACCATATATCATAAGGTATATCAAAGAGGACATTGGTTTATGTGAAGGTAATGAGACTGAGAGATGGTGTGAGAAATTGTAACACTCATGGTGTATTATCAACAGTGGTGTCAAGACTGATCTTTCTGTCCACATACTCTCTCTCAAGCTCATTAGCACTGTCTACAGCAACATCCCTGCCTTTCTATGCAAAATATACATTATGCTCTATGGTGACAGTGTGCTTTGTTGGCCAAAAGACCTGATGACCTTTACTCTATAAGTCAAATCTAATCTAGTGTCCTTTGATGATCTGACTGGCTAGTTCCATAGTGGTTTCACTCTTCACCCATATATACATAGCAGCCCCAGAAGTGAATATCAGTAAGATTTGGTGAAGTATTCATTATGGTCTCATATGGCATCTTATCATTAAGTGCCTTCATTGATGTATGGTTCTTCAGTCAAATGGTATGATTCATTGCCTCCCTCCACAAGTACTAGGAAAGCTTCATGTCATGAAGCATCATATGAATCTTTATAACAAGAACTCCATTTAGCCACTCCATAACTCTGTTCTATTATAGTGTGTCATACATGGTAAGCTTTCTCATTATGCCATGAAGCTCAAGGTAAGTGGTGAATTCCTCACTCATATACTCTCCACCTTGATCTATGTGCAGGCACTTTATTAATGCATTGCACTGCTTTGCTGTCCAGGCCTCAAACTTCTTATAGATCTCAAAGGTCTTCAATTTAGTATGAAGTAGATTGAGTTTCATTTCATGCATCTTATCATCCATGAACAATATATAATAATGTCAACCATCTAGAGATTTGACAGGAGTAGAACTCCACAGGTTAGAATGGATTTTATCACCATATTTGATAGAATATATCTCCTTACACTCCTTCAGTACTAGATGTTTTGATTTTGCTGCAATGTAAGAGTTGCACTACAAGTTTTCATTACTCTCTATTGGGACCAGCTGAATCCCAGTGACAAAACCTTTCATAATAAGTTGTTTCACTACTTGAACACCAATATGATCTATGCAGCAGTGCAGTTTCATGACAGTGAGTCATTGTTCTGCCATATTTATATGTCCTATCATTCCATTGTACTTAATATAATAGACTCCTTTAGGCAATTTCAGAACCTTGCCAATAACATTACCATCCTTCATGATAGTATAGCATCCTTCTTCAAATATTGCAATGCAGCTGGCATCATCAATACAACCAATGGAAACAAAAGTGAATCCAATATTGAGCACATACAAGACCTCTATTAATCAGATTGTTGACATGTCTGTACCATTTGTTACAATCATTTTTCTCACTACATCTATAGTCCTTCTTTTCTTCACACAAACTACTGTCACCTTTGGAATGGTTCATACTATGTATGAGCATTTCTTACTACTCATTTCTCCTCATCTCACCTTATCCTTTTATGACTGAGCTTCTGGGATAAGTGTATTTTGCTTTCTTTATATTTCTAACTTTGGACTATCACTCCTTAGCCAATTCTTCCATATTGGTCTCATAGTTTCCACTTACTCATTGATTCTATAGTCTTCCATAATGTTCCACTGCAGATTAGTTAATCTGCAGTCTTTTCCTTTTATATCTTCTCTGGACTGGCCCTACAGCAAATTAGTGATCACTACTTAAACTGTAGTACTTTGTCATGTAATGCTTTTCTTCATGTTGAATCTATTGTTCATTTGCCTAGCAATAAGTTTATTCAAGGACATTGCAACTCTTCATAAGCTCCTCCCTTGGTCAGACCTCTCTCGAGTCTGAGTTATCCCTAGCATCAAGAATCTACTACTTCATGTTTCACACAAACTATTGGTGGTAGGTCTAACAAAAGATTCAAAGTCACCCTTGTCTCTCCTTTCATTGAAGTAGGACCACCCCCTTGTTACCATAGCACCCAGTATCATCAGATCACCTCTCAGTGAAGAGAAAGACCAACCAGAAATCTAGTCACCTCCTAGTTGATGAATCACTTCATCATCATTCCAGTCCATCAACCCAACTCTATATCCTAGACTTAGATGCACCTATCAACCAGGTATATACTCAATAATCTAGCCATCATCCAGTTGCAGTACATTCAGAATCTTAGCTCCTTAGCCCTTATCTCAGATCATTGCATCCAGATCACCCAGTTCCATTTTTACCAGCCTTCCATCTAGTTCATCATCTAGTCCTCCATCTAGTCCTCCACCAATTGCCATATCTACTACCTGATTGGAAGTTAAAGCTGCCCTTCCAGCAGACTTTTTGAACAAACCAGATGAATTCATCCAATGGATCAAGGCAATGAATGCCTACTTCTTAGTCAACAACTCAATCTACTCTAATGATGCCACCAAGATCTTAACCTGCCTTAACAAGATGAGTAAAGGCAAAGGTATCCAGTTCTCCAAAATGTAATACAATAAAATGGGAGATGCTTCCATTAATGCCATAAAGAAAATCTTCGACACATTCACCAAGAATTTTTAGTCCACTTTCTTTTCATTTGACTCTAAAGTCAAGGCTTGAATGGAGCTCCACTGCCTTGTTCAGACTAAAACTAAGAAGGATGATAGCTTCTAAGAATATATCATCCAGTTTTAAGCTCTGGTGGCCAAAGCTGGAGTAACTGAAGATCATGCCCTCATTGATGATTTCTCTATGGGGTTAGATTAGAAACTTGCCATCATGATCCTCAGATCTGGAAATCCACCACCACTATCCAAGAATGGATTGAATTGGCAAAGATGTACCATCAGCAGCTAATGAAGATTGAAGACCTCAAGAGGGGAGTCTGCCACACAAACAGTTCCACCTCCTCCTTGTCTACTTGCACCAAAGACTCAAATGTCATGGATTTTGATGCCATCCATCTCAAGAAACTTACCTTCACTGAGTGAGCCTGTTGTATCCAAGAGAATCAGTGCTTTAAATGTTGAAAGATTAGCCACTCTGCAGTTAACTGCAGAGTCATCTTCTCTAGACCTTCAACCATCCAAGTTCAAGCCACCTTGACTAGTTCACCTGCATCTTCCTCAGCCATCACTACCATTACCATAGCATCTTCCTTGTCCAAGCCCATTGATCTGATTGACTCATATGTTGCTTCCCTTAAGAAAAAAGGGAATGATCTGAAACAGATCCTGCAGACACTCCAGATCTGCTTTGATAAAGAAACTGAGACTGCTTTCTTGGATTTTTGAATAGAGAAGGATGTTTGATGTCTCCTTCTTACAGTCTGAATCATGTATTCATAGCTTTAACAAATAAATAAACCTTGAAAGTCTCTGTTAAGTTATATACTGGAAGAAAAATCATCAAAACTGTTGTTAGACTTGACCCGGATAGGGACAAGTAAAGCCCTTCTTGATATGTTGTGCTTAGAAGAGTGATGACTGCAAGGATTCGAGACAAGATACTACCATTAAGGTAGCCCAAGGATCCAGGGAGCGCTCAATCAATGTGGAGAGTGGAGACACACTGGAGACAAGACAAGGGAGCTAGATTGGAATGGCTACAGGAATACAGGGAAGGTATTCGACGAGAAGGGAGCTCTAGCTTAGGAAAACGGGAATAGAGCTACAGGCGGGTATAAGTAGTGATGGGTGATGCACTGAGTAAGCAGATCACATGACAGGAATAGAATGCAATGGAATGTAATGGAACAGTGAAGAAGAACCCGAGGGACTGCGAGGGTTCTCATGGAATGAGATAGAAAGTCATAGAACATGGAAAAAGAAGGTTCCTGACTGCGAAGGTACTCATGGGACTGTAAGGGTACTCACATGATGACTAAGTGAAGATAAGCAAGGTACACACAAGGCGATAGATAGCTACATGAGAACGGAGTTCCGAGGAAGTCCGAGAGGATGCAAGGACGGAGATATGTTACACATGGCATGGAAGCCGAGAAGTCCAATGACGGACGACGATGGAAATAAGATACAGGGCAAGGATAAGGGCGAGGATTAGGACGTGGTTGAGGATGAAGAGAGTACGAGGACGAGGGAGAGACGAGGACGAGGACAGGGGAAAGACATGGATGAGGATGTTTATACAGATATGCCTGGTGAGGCCAAGGTGGAATGAGGACGAGCACACGAAGATGTAGTTCAGACGAAGGCCATGAGTAGACGAGGATACGAGCATGGATAGGGGTTCTAGATCATGGGTATGGATGAATGTAGTCTTGAGGTGCGAGGACGACATTGATCAGGCGAGGAAAAAGAGTATAGGGGCCGGGAATAGGGGAAAACATAACATTACCCCCTTACTAAGGCTTGGAATCGCTGGATTTCAAAATATAGTTTCTAGAAAGAATGTGGGGTGTCTTTTGGGAAGTTCATCAATGCTTTTGTTATAGGCAAAGATGCAAGGGCGAGGATCTCGAAGAGGTGGATCGCGAAGTATATCTTTTTGCCGTCAACCTGGAATTCAGGCAGGAAAGATTGAGGATGTGAAGACCTGGACAGAGACGAGGACGAGATGAGCTTTGTTAAGGCTCGACGGGGCTAGGGCGAAGACAGGACAGAAAGGGAACATATTGCCATAGTTTAACCTCTTCAGCAGAGTCGGAGGATCAGGGACGAGGATGAAAAGCTTTTGTTAGAAGCTTTGGGCGAGGGGTAGAGAGTGGATGATCCAGTTTATACTCATGTTCAGGAGTATGAGGAGATGATTCTGGATAGTTTAACCTCATCTCGGAGGTACGAGGAGTGAATGGGGAGGAGCTTTTGTTAAAAAGTTCCATATCAGGGATAGTTTTACCTCATTGCAGAGGTATGAGGACAAGGACATGGAAAAGACAGGAATAATCAGTTTAGGCTCATGATCAGGAGCTTTGAGGGTGGGGGGTAGACAGGTGAGGAACGAAGGGACTAATCAGTTTAAGGTCATGATCAGGACCTTCAAGGATGGGAATTTATCGAGAGACAATGCAAGGAAAACGGTGAGCAGAAGAGGAAAAGAGATGACTTCCAGAGGGTTTTCATCAAAGAGATGGATGATGCTTCTTATGGTCTTTGAGAAGGGTCTGTGTGTGGGATAGGTCTTTTTCTGAGACCCACGAGTCGTCTTCGGGAGTATAGCCTTTCCAGCGGACTAGGAAGTAACGATGAGCTGGAGAGCCATGGTGTTTCAAGATTTTCTGAATTTCATATTCTTCTTCTCCACCAATAAGATCAGGTGGAGGTTTCGGGAAGTTCTTGCCATGGATGGGGTTTTCTTGGTATGGTGACAGGAGCGAGGCATGAAATACGTTGTGAATTTTCCATGTAGTAGGGAGACGGAGTTGATAGGACAACGAGGATAGAACTTTGGTAATAGTAAATGGTCCTTCTCGTTTTGGGGCAAACTTGGGGTTAACTATAGAACATTTTAAGTTTCTGGCTTCAAGCCAGACTTTGTCGCCTTTCTTGAATGGAGTGAAGTTGCAACAGGAGCGAGATGCCATGACTTGGCAGGCAAGTTTGTGTGCTGCAAGGGCTTCAGAGCGAGCAGCTTCAAGAGCTTTCAGTCGGTCAACGACTGCTGGAACAGATGATTCAGCAAAGACGGTGGGGATTGCTTTAGGTTCATAACCAAGCATCAGGTAGAATGGGGATTTTGAGGTAACGGAGTGGGTGTGGTGGTTGTGAGCGAATTTGGCATGTGAGATGGACTCAGACCAGGATGAAGGATTGTTACCACAATAGATTCGAAGGTATGTTTCTACTTCTTGATTGACGCGTTCTGTCTCACCATCAGTTTGTGGATGATAGGCTGTGGAAAGGGCAAGATCATATCCTAGGAGGCGTCCAAGTTCAAGGGCAAATTTTGAGGCAAATTGTGGTCCTTGGTCGCTGATTATCTTTTCGTAAAGGCTGAACCGGAGGTAAACTTTGTGGAAGAAGAGGTCTGCTACCCCTTCGGCAGTGATGGATTTCTTGGTGGGGCATAGAATTACCCCCTTAGTAAGCCTGTGGTCTACTATGACCAGGAGCGTATCGAAGCCTTGGGACAGTGGAAGATCTGTGATCAAATCACACAAGATCTGTTGGAACGGGTGTGTGGCGATGGATTTGATTGGTGTAAGTGGTAGAACAGTGGGGTGTGTATTGACTTTGTTTTGCTGGCAAATAGCACAGCCTTTGACATATTTTCATACATGGTGAGCCAGACCAGGCCACCAATATTCTCGGGATACGAGTTGTCGGGTTTTCAATACTTCGGGGTGTCCAGCTGAAGGGTCGTCATGGCATGATGAGATGATTTTGTGATGTAGGTCATCTCCTGGAGGAACATATACACGGCCTTGATAAGTGATAATGCCGTTGTGATTTTGCCAATCAGATAGGCGAGAGCGAAACGGGGGTGGAATTTTATTATCGAGGGCTTGGAGAGCAGTAAGGACAAGGGAGTTGTTACTAGACCTTTCTTGGATTAAAGAGTCGAGGGTCACACTAGCAGTGCGGACGAACATGGATGGGGGCAAGAGCGTAGTTTCGTCATTGTCTGACGCATCTTTTGGAAGATGATCTATGTGTCTAGAAAGGGCATCTGGACCCAAGAGGGTGGTACCTGGGACATGGATCAGTTTCAGATCATAGTCAGAAATATCGAGGAGCCAACAAGCTTGTCGGCAGTTCAGGGACTGGGGTTGTCTAAAATATGTAAGGTTTTTATGGTCAGTGAAGACCTGGACGGGATCAACAGAGCCAAGGAGATAGTGTCTCCATGCTTTAAGGGCACGGAGGATAGCGAGAAGTTCTCTGTTGTAGATGTCATAGTTTCATTCTGCAGGAGAGAACAACTGGGAAAGATAGGAACAGGGGTGCCATTTGCCATTAGAATCAGTTTGAAGGAGTATGCCTCCCGATGTGAATTTGGAGGCGTCAGTGGTGATGGTGAAGGATTTGGCGAGGTCAGGGAATTGAAGGACAGGTTTCAAGAGGAACATGGATTTAAGCGTTTCGAACGCTTGTTGACATTTATCAGACCAATTCCAAGTTTGAGATTTCTTGGTAAGGTCGATCAGGGGACGGGCCAGTTCAGAATAATTTTGGATGAATTGCCTATAAAAGTTGGCAAAACCTAGGAACGATCGGACCTCTTTTACTGAAGAGGGTACAGGCCATTTGGCAATGCCTTTGAGTTTGACTGGGTCCATTTCTAGACCTTGTTCATTGACAATCATACCAAGGTAATCGACTTCCTTGGTAGCGAAGTTGCATTTTTCGAGGCGGAGGTGGAGGTTAAGCTCTTGCATTCTTTGCAAGACGTGGCAGGTACGTTCAGTGTGAACTTCTTCATTATCTGAGAAAATAAGGAGGTCATTCATATAGATGACGAGCCATCCTTCGGCGATCATATCTCAGAAAGAGTCGTTCATAAAACGTTGGAACGTGGCGGGAGAGTTTGTCATGCCGAAAAACATGACCATGGATTCGAAAAGACCTTTATGGGTAAGGAATGCACCTTTCCATTGGTGCCCATCTTTGATGTGGACGTTGTTGTACCCCCAACGAACGTTGAACTTGGTAAACGTGGTGGCACCTTTCAGTTTATCAAGGAGGTCGCCAATCAGAGGGAGCAGGTAGGCATCGCGTACTGTATGTTCATTGAGGTAGCGATAATCTTGGCAGGGGCATAGTTTGCCGTCCTTCTTTTTGAAGAAGAAGAAGGGAGAGGCCTGGGGAGAGTTTGAGGGACGGATTTTTTCTGCTTTGAGGGACAGATTTTTCCCACTTTGAGGTTTTCATCGATGAACGCTTCAGTTGCTTCACGTTCTTCGGGGGACAGGGGATATAGTTTGCCTATTTTAGGCATGAAGGAGTCCTTGATGTTGATTTCATGGTCATAAGGACGAGATGGAGGAAGTTCGCCGACTTCAGGTTTGGCGAAAACCTTGGCAAATTCTTGATATTCTGCCGGCAGGGTTTTCTTAGGTTTAAGCTTTTCAGCTTCAACGGCAAGTTCAGTGGCATGGGTGATTTTGCAAATCACTTTTGGAGAAAGGTAGTGATTGCCAGAGCAGGTGGTTCGACAGATGGAGTCGGGGAGTAGTGTCTTCTTGATCTTGGTCATCTGATACCTGAGTCTTCGATCTAAAAGAGCATGCTTTACAAATTCTTCTTGAGTTTCATACTCCATGTATTCAAACAAGGCGGGGGTAGATTCTGGTTTGACCATCTTGCAGGTTGGAGGGGGAAGTTTCTTAGCAAACTTGCTTTTGTTTGCTTGATATGCGGATTCGTATTGGGTGAAAAGGACTTTTGATTCGTCCTTGGATTCTTCGAGGGAAAGTGACCGGTAATTCCAGTCAATGCGGAGATTTGCTCTTTTGAGCCATGGAAGTCTGAGGAGGACATTGTTGTTACCACAATCCATAACGTAGAAGAGCATTTCTTGGACAATGCTCTGGATGTTGACAAAGAGAGTGGTGGTAAATTTGATCAGACCTTTTGAATTGATGGAGTTGTCCGCATTGCAGACTCGGATCTGATTCTTGAGATGGAAGGTCGGAAATTGGTGCTTATGAACAAAGCCCCAATCAATGCAATTCATTTGTGCCCCACTGTCAATAAGGGCCTTGGTGTCTACACTTTTAAGCGTGTGGGAGGGAATGATGAGCTGGATTGGAATGCTCATATTGGTGGTTTGTAGCTTTACTATAGCTACCTTTTGATTCAGGATTTCTTTGTCGTCTTCATCCAGATCGACAAGGTCGGGGAGTTCCTCTTCCTCTATTATAGGGGTGAGGATTTCAACGGCACGAGGTTTCTTAGTTTTGCGCGATTTGCACCTAGATTTCTTGGTTTTAGTTTTTTCTCTTTTCGGAGATTCCAGGATGGGGGCAAGGACTTGGTTTTCTTCCCTAGATTTGGGAAGCTTGATGCGGGGGACTGGAGTGAAGTGAGGAGATCTCTTCATTAGAAAAGTTGGATCTGGGATTTGAACCTTAACTAGTTCCTTGGATTGTTGGGTGAGGAGAGCTGATATGACTTCTTGGATCGGGATTGCCTTAGGTAAGGCCGGGGACGGGGATGGTGCTTCTTTTTTGAAGACTTGACATTGATGGGCGAGATGCCCCTTCCGCCTACAGCAGTAACAAGTGTGGATGTTTTTCAGGATCACCTTCTTTTCAGGCATGAGCTTGGGGATTGAATGACGCGATACGTGCATCCAGGATTCAACAGAGGTCATTGACATGTTGCTAGAAAAATTTTGACCTAAGTAGGTCCGAGGGATACAACAGAAGTTTGTCAGCTAAGTATGACCAAGGTCGGTCCTGGAAATGTCACCTGGAGTTGACGACTGAGGAACAAGGGCGGGGATCGAGGAGGTGGGTGCAGCGAATGTACGATGACGGCCGACAGGAGGTAAGCTAGAGCTTTTGTTAGACTTGACCCGAATAGGGACAAGTAAAGCCCTTCTTGATATGTCGTGCTTAGAAAAGCGACGACTGCGAGGATTCGAGACAAGATACTACCATTAAGGTAGCCCAAGGATCCAGGGAGTGCTCAATCAATGTGGAGAGCAGAGACACACTGGAGATGAGACAAGGGAGCTAGATTGGAACGGCTACAGGAATACAGGGAAGGTATTTGACGGGAAGGGAGCTCTAGCTTAGGAAAACAGGAATAGAGCTACAGGCGGGTATAAGTAGTGATGGATGATGCGCTGAGTAAGCAGATCACATGACAGGAATAGAATGCAATGGAATGTAATGAAACAGTGAAGAAGAACCCAAGGGACTGCAAGGGTTCTCATGGAATGAGATAGAAAGTCATGGAACATGGAAGAAGAAGGTTCCTGACTGTGAAGGTACTCATGGGACCGTAAGGGTACTCACATGATGACTAAGTGAAGATAAGCAAGGTACACACAAGGCGATAGATAGCTACACGAGAACGGGGTTCCGAGGAAGTCCAAGAGGATGCGAGGACGGAGATATGTTACACATGGCATGGAAGCCGAGAAGTCCAATGATGGATGACGATGGAAATAAGATACAGGGCAAGGATAAGGGTGAGGATTAGGACGTGGTTGAGGATGAAGAGAGTACGAGGACGAGGGAGAGACGAGGACGAGGACAGGGGAAAGACGCAGATGAGGATGTTTATACAGATATGCCTGGTGAGGCCAAGGTGGAATGAGGACGAGCACACGAAGATGTAGTTCAGACGAAGGCCATGAGTAGATGAGGATACGAGCACAGATAGGGGTTCTAGATCATGGGTACAGATGAATGTAGTCTTGAGGTGTGAGGACAACGTTGATTAGGTGAGGAAAAAGAGTATAGGGGCTGGGAATAGGGGAAAACGTAACAACTGTCACCCTCATTGACTCTGGAGTGACAGAAAACTTTATCAATACAAGCCTTGTTAAATGACACTGGTTTCTTAGAATTCCTCTGAAACAACCCCTCACTGTGCTCAATGTTGACAGAACTGAAAATCAAGAAGGTATTATTAAACATGAAGCATGAATGGATTTAGCCATCAATAACCATAGAGAATATATTGGACTAATGGTCATCCAACTCAAGACCCTCCAGATCATTCTTGAAATGCTCTGACTGAAGAAATGGAACCTGAAGATTGATTGGATCCAGGAGAGACTAATAGTGGAAAAGAATGATGAAGAAGACATTTAAAATGTTGACCTCTCTGATTCTTCCTGGGATGTTGTGTCTCTTCATGAGAACCTTCCTAGAAAAGAGCTAGGATGGGCTGACATCAGCAAGATTACTCTGTTCATGGAGCTGGAGCAACAACAAGAAAAGACTCAGACCATTCTGCCATCATGATGTAAAGACTTTAATGATGTCTTTGCTGAACAAACCTTCGATGAACTCTCTGAACATCATCCCTATGATCACATTGTCAACCTCAAACCATCCTTCACTTCAAAAATAGGCAAAATATATTATCTAAATCTGAAAGAGTGAAAGGCTTGTCAGGATTTCATCTCTGAACATCTAAAGTCTGGATGAATTGTATCATCTATCTCACCATAGGTAGCACTATTCTTTTTCATTCCAAAGAAAGATGGATCTCTACAACCCTGCCAAGATTATCAATACCTTAATGCTTACACCATCCACAATGCCTACCCTCTACCTCTTATCTTGAAACTCATTGACAACATGAAAGATGTGAACATCTTCACCAAGTTTGACATTAGGTGGAGATATAACAACATTTATATTTGGGAAGAAGACCAGTGGAAGATGGCCTTCATCACCCCTTTTGGTCTATTCAAACCTACAGTACTTTTCTTCAGTCACAGCAATGTTTCTCCCACCTTTCAAACATTTATGAATCACATCTTCACTGACATGATCACAGAACGATGGCTTAAAATCTACATGGATGACATGAATATCTATACAAAGGACGATGTTACAAACGCTCTTTTGCAACATCATAACTTATTCAAACTCCGATTAAAGATCCTCAGCAATGAGGTAAAACTAGCCACTCAAGTCTAATGCTTGTCGTTAGGCTTGCAGTTCAAATCAAGTACCCCAAAGTTATGACTTCATGATCCCCTTCACTCTACAACCGTTAAGTCTGAATCAACCCTACCCTAAACTCCGCTTATACTTTCACGATCTCACGACGGCACGATGCTTGACATCGAATGACTCACAACATTACACTTTTGGACTAATTGAACTTTAGTGGACAGAACTTAACTTTATTCATACGCTTTCATTTTATGCTGCATGCATTTAATTACCGCTATCCCTTTACCCTATGGCTATGCTTCATGCTTTTCTTCCATTTGATACGCCACCCGATTCATGCCTACCTCATTGCTTTAATTACTGCTTCACAGCCTTATGGCTGTCCATCCCTTTATTTGGATAATGGACCAAATATATACAAATATATATTAGGGTATATAAGGACCTGAATCAATGACCAGAGGATCTTCAGTCAGATCCTCTTGGGTATTTCCCCTCATCTGCTCATTCTCTAAAGTCTAAGCCACCTAGTGGTAACCTGAAAGCTCTAGTAGCAATTAAGGTTGTTTCACATACATTGTTATATCTCCATCAAACATTGAATTTTGTGAAGACATTGGCACCTTTGAGCTTATCTAGGAGGTCACCAATAAAAGGAAGAGGATATGCATCGCGTACTGTATGTTCATTTAGGTAGCAATAATCTTGGCACGAACAGAGTTTTCCATCTTTCTTCTGAACAAAGAAGAAAGGAGATGCTTGGGGGGAGTTGGACGGACAGATTTTTCCAGTGTGAAGGTTTTCTTCAATGAAAGTTTCAGTTGCTTCACGTTCTTTCAGGGACAGGGGATATAGTTTGCCTATTTTAGGCACGAAGGTATCTTTAAGATTGATCTCGTGATCATAAGGATGAGATGGGGGAAGTTCGCCAATATCTGGTTCGGCAAAGACTTTGGCAAATTCTTGGTATTCTGCTGGTATTTCTTTCTTTGGTTTCAGCTTTTCAGCTTCAACCGTGAGTTCAGTGGCATGGGTTATCTTGCGAATCACTTTTGGGGATAGATAGCGATTGCCTGAGCAGGTGGTTCTGCATATGGAATTGGAGAGTAGGGTGCATCTGATTTTTGTTTTTTTTGTTGCGTATGGCATGGGTGAGGAGAGTGCAGTTTACAAATTCTTCTTGGATTTCGTATTTCATGAATTCAAAGAGAGCGGGGGTAGATTCAGGTTTGACCATTTTACAGGTCAGCAGGGGAAGTTTCTTGGCAAACTTATATTTGTTTGCTTCATAGGCTGATTGGTATTGCACAAAAAGAGCTTTAGATTCATCTTTTGATTCATCAAGGGAAAGTGATTGGGCAGATCAATCAATGATAGGGTTTGCTTGTTTGAGCCATGAAAGTCCTAGAAGGACGTTGTCATCACCACAGTCCATAACATAGAAGAGCATTTCTTGAACAATGCCTTGAATGTGTTAAGCTTGGTCCGGGTAGGAACAAGCAAAGCCCTTCAAAGGTAGTGATGACGACGAAAGACGAGGAGTCGTGCAACTAAGGCGACGACGACGAGGATATGTCGTGCAAGTAATGCAACAACGACGAAGGTTCAAGGGAGTCGTGCAAGAAGCATGAACTTAGTAACGAGGAAAGATACTACCACAAGGGTAGCCCAAGGATTCAGGGAGCGCTCAATCAAAGTGGAGAGCGAAGTCACGCGAGAGGCAAAACACAGGGGAAAGCTAGTTATTGGACAAGCTACCAGATACAAGGGAGGTATCTTAAGGGAGCTCTAGCTTAGAGAAACGGGGATAGAGCTACAGGCAGGTATAAGTAGTGATGGTGATATGCTGAGTAAGCGGATCACATGACAAGGATAGAATACAATGGAAGTTAATAGAACAGTGAAGAAGAACCCAAGGGACTGTGAGGGTTCTCATGGAACGAGATAGAAGGTCATGGAACATGGAAGAAGAAGGTTCCTGACTGCGAAGATACTCATGGGATCGTAAGGGTACTCGTATGATGACTAAGCGAAGATAAGGAGAACAAGGTACGCACGAGGTGATAGATAGCTACACGAGGACGAGGAGTCCGAGGGTGTCCGAAAGGTGGAGATGGGTTGCACGTGGTGTTCAAGACGGAATATGATACAAGGTTGAATAGGGACGAGGACGAGGATGGGGATGAGGACGAGGACGAGGTTGAGGACGAGGTGTTAATACAGGTTATGCCAGCTAAGGCCCGGAAGGAACGAGGACGAGCGTACGAGGACGGAATTCAGATGAAGGCCATGAGTAGACAGGGACATGGATACGGATGGGTTTCTAGATCATGGACTAGAATGAATGTAGTCTTAAGGTACGAGGACGACGTTGATTAGGCAAGGAAAAAGAGTATAGGGGCTGGGAATAGGGGAAAACGTAACAGAATGTTGACGAAGAGGGTGGTGGTGAATTTTATCAATCCCTTGGAGTTAACAGAGTTGTCTGCATTGCAGACTTGGATTTGATGTTTGAGGTGAGATGTAGGAAGCTGGTATTTACAAACAAAGCCCCAGTCAATGCAGTTCATTTGTGCACCACTATCTATGAGGGCGTGGGTTTCGACGTCTTTAAGTGTATGCGAGGGGATGATGAGTTGAATTGAGATCGTCATATTGGAGGTGGATACTCGTACAGTGGCTACTTTACATGGATGGGAAGGTACTGGCATCGAGGCAGTCCTTCTGTTCAAAAATTCTTCTTGAAAGACACTCTTTAGACTTCTTTTTCATCCTCAGAGTTGGAATCTTCTTTGACCTCTTTCAATTTTGGGAGGTCAGCAGATTTCTTCTCCTTGCATACTTTCTTTTCAGGGGGAGCAGGTGAGATAGTAGGGGTGGATTCAAACTTTGTTCGACAATCTCAGGCAGAATGTCCTTTTCTTCGGCATTTAAAGCATGCTCTAATTTTTCTGAGGCGTTCCCGCTCTTCAGGAGTTAGTTTGGGTGGATATCAGATAGTGTTGACATCAACGTCCATTGTGTTGAAATCTTTCTCAGGTTTGGCGTAAGATTTGTAGGCGGAGGTGGATTTCTTTCATTGAGATTCAACGATCCCTTTGGCTTCTTCATAAAGAGTTTGATACTCTTGAATCTTTTTGTACCATTCTTTGATGGTTGTGGTGCGGGTTGCCTCTCCATACATTTTAAGGACAAGGCCAGTGGAAATTCCTTTAGCAAAGAATTCGATTAGGATTTTATTGTCAGTAATTCCTGACGTAGCAATGTGGTTTCGGAATTGGGTGATATAGGAAGTGAGTTCAAGTTCTTTATTAACTCAAGTGTTCATGAGCCATGTGATGGACTTATGGGCGGAGTTGGTAGATTCGAAGGCTTCTTTAATAGCCTTGATAAAGTCAGCCCATGTGCTGGTATTAATGGCAGACCCAGAAATACAGGTTTTTCGAAAAGTATTTGTCCAGTGGGCAGTGGGACCCTTCATCATATATGAGAGGGTGAAGGCGATTTTCTTCTTATCAGTGTCATATACCTTCTCATTAGTGTCTAGATAGAATAGAACACTTCTGAGCCATGGGTCTAGGAGTTCTTCAGAACCATCGTATGGTTCCAGAGCATTGATTTTTAATTCAACAGGCTTGGATGATGAAGACATAGTAGGGCTAGCTGGAGTAGGTGATGGAACACAAAAGATCTGACCTGATTGAGGTCACGAGGTAGGTGACACCGGAGTAGGCAACCGAGGGATGTTTAGCAGAGTGAGATCGAGGTTTTCATCTTCCTGAAATAGGTCGACGTCTGAACTAGACTTTGAACTTTCTTCTTCAGTATCTGGAAAATCTGGAGGATGATCTGAGTCAGATCCTTGAAGATGTTGTCTTTGTTCTTGGGTGAGAAGAAGGTGTGGCTGGGCAGGCCGAGTCAGATTGAATCACAAGGAAGATATGGTGGCAGCGGCATACGATGACGGCTGACAAGAGAGAAGCTAGAGCTTTTGTTAAGCATGGCTTGGGTAGAGACAAGCAAAGCCCTCTAGAAAATGCGTAGCCTTCGTGAGACAAAGACAAGGCACAGGTGACAACTTGGAACGAGGATTCGTGCAAAGAAGGTGACGAATGTTCTGATACATCGTGTGTAAAGAGCAACGATGACGAGGGTATGAGGAAGTTGTGCGATGAGCAATGACTTAGCGAAGATAAATGATACTACCATGAAGGTAGCCCAGAGGTTCAGGAAGCACTCAATCAATGTGGAGAGTGAAGGCACACAGGAGACATGACACAAGAGGGCTAGATTGGAGACAGCTACGAAGGATACAAGGGACGATATCCGAGGGAGCTCTAGCTTAGATGAACACTATGAGGTTTATATAGTGAAAGGTGATCTGCTGAGTAAGCAGATCATAGAACTGGATGGAAAGTCATGGAATGATGAAGAAGGAATGCCATGACCATGAAGGTACTCATGCGACCATAAGGGTACTCACATGATTAGTAATTGGGACAGAAAGGAAAAGAATACACACAAGTGCGATAAGTCTAGGATAAGTTGTAACAGCAGTCATGATCTGATGGGCAGAGTCATGTGCAGCAAGTGCTTTCTTTCTTGATTCATCAAGGGCTGCAAGTCTGAACTCTGGAGCAGGGAGAAATGTTCTTCCGATAGGGGGATAAGCTCGGGGTTCATATCCGAGCATTAGTGAGAAGGGGGACACTTTGATAGATGAGTGTGGGGCAGTGTTGTGGGCAAACTCAGCGGCGGTGAGGAGATCTGCCTATTTTCTGGATTGGTTCATGGTGAATATATGAAGGTAGATTTCAAGTTCTTGGTTCATTCATTCCGTTTGTCTGTCAGTTTGGGGATGATATGCTGTTGACAATTTGACATCATATTTGAGGAGTCTGGCCAATTCTCTGGCAAAGGCAGATGCGAACTGAGGGCCTCTGTCTGAGATAATAGATTCATGGAGTCCAAATCTTTTGAAGACAAAGTCATGAAAGAGTTGGGTGATGCCTTCAGCTGTAACAGATTTATTGCAAGAGGCAAGAATTACCCCCTTAGTAAGTCCATGGTTGACCATGACCATGATAGAATCATATCCATGAGACTCGGGGAGATCCGTGATAAGGTCTATGGAGATTTGTTTGAATGGCAAGGTGGAGTGTGATGGAATTGAGGAGAGAGTTGGTATGATTGAATGTGTGTTAACTTTGTTCTGTTGGCAGACTGTGCATTCCATAACAAAGTTGCAAACAAAAGTAGCCAATCTGGGCCACCAGTAATCTCATTCTACTAGGGCTTTAGTTCAGAATTGTCCTAAGTGGCCAGTAGTGGGTGACTCATGAATAGTGGCTAAAATGGCAGAGCAAGCAGATGACAGAATATATAGGCATCCTTTGAAGTAAAGATGGCCATTGTCTAGGGTCCAATCAGTGAGGGCAGATCTAGGGAAGAGTGGATTGTCTTTTTCCAGGCCTTCGATAGCATGGAGTACTAAAGGATCTCTCATGAAGGATGAGCAGACTAGCTCAGCAAGTCTGGTGTCTAGGGTGTGGATGATAACAGGTTCTGAGATGATGAAGGTTTGGGTGTTGTCCTCCGAAGTATTCACTTCAGAGTTTCTTGACAAAGCATCTGCAGGGCCCATTTGGGTTTCAGGCATGACTTTCTATAGGATATCGAAGTCTTGGAGGAAAAGACCCCATCACACTTGATGGCAAGAGAGTTTGTGAGGGTCTTTCAAGTATAATAGGTTCTTGTGATCCATAATGATGGTGACTGGATGGTTTGTGCCAAGTAGATAATGTTTCCATTCGTTGAGGGCAAGAATTACAGCGAGCAATTCACAATCATATATATTGTAGTTGCGTTCTGCAGGGATGAACATCTTTGAAAAGTACGAGCATGGATGTAAGTCTCCGTTGGTGTCGTTTTGCATTAGGACAGCACCAGCTGCGATTAGAGATGCATTGGTCATAACAATGAACAGCTTGGTTAAGTCGGGGATGTGGAGGACAGACAAGGATGAAAATATGTTGATTAGGGTGTTAAATGCCTTCTATTGTAGTTGAGTCCAATCTCAGGGTTGATTCTTTCGGGTGAGCAGGTTTAATGAAGCAACAACATTGGAAAAATTGGGGATGAACTTTTGGTAGAAGTTGGCAAACCCCATGAATGACTGAACTCCCTTTACTATGGTTGGGAGTTTCCAGGAGGAAATTGCTGTGAGTTTGACTGGGTCCATTTTGGCCAAGCCATTGCCTACAATGATCCCAAGGAAGTTGATCTGAGATGTGTCAAACTTGCATTTGGCCAATTTCAAAGACAGTTTGTTTTCTCTTAGTCATTGCAGGACTTGGCGGGTTCATTCATGGTGTAATTCTATGTTGTCTTTTGTATAGATACTCATATTGTCCATGTAGATTTTGAGCCATCGTTCTGCAATCATGTGAAACAACTACGAGCTAAGCAAACAACCCTATACAGGATTGCGCAAGTAGAAGTGTAAAAGAAATAAAAGAAACTAGTAATTGGGTCGAATCAAGGAATTCCTCACTCGTAGTGATGAATGTCAGAAGAGAACTTGATTGGAGACTTTGCGTCCAAGTCCCGGTCTTATATACTACATGGGTGTGTGTATCTATTTGTACATGTTTGACTACATAAATAGTCTGTTTAGGAAACATATATCCATAAAAGGTAATTGAGGCTGTGCATGATGAGTCCTTGTGACTCAGAACATATCCGTGCATAGGTTGGTGGCGTGAGCGGTAATTAAAAGACATGAGACACCCTTGTGGTGTGGCAGAATGGAAGTTAGGAAGCATGATGGACACGTTGTCCGTTATGATCGTGTGAATAGAAGTCAAGGGACTTCTAGATGATAATTAAAAAGAGAATCGTGACGTTAACGAAGGTGGGTCAAGGGTTTACGCCCTTGATATGTGACTTGACTTGTGTTTGAAGAAACGAGTGTGCTTAGTAAGCTGCTTAGTCAGCAAGCTTAGTCATTGTTCGTTCAAGAAAATGTTAAGTCCCGCAGGACAGGTTATAGCATTAGGCAGCGTTTGTAACATCATGTCCATGAAGATATGATTCATGAACGTTTGGAAGATGGGAGGTGCATTACTGTGGCCAAAGAAAAGTACCATAGGTTTGAACAGACCAAAAGGGGTGATGAAGGCCATTTTCCATTGGTCTTCTTCTCAGATCCAGATGTTGTTGTACCCCCATCTAATGTCAAACTTAGTGAAAATGTTTGTATCTTTCATATCGTCGATAAGTTCAGAGATGAGTGGAAGGGGATAGGCATTGCAGATGGTGTGGGTGTTAAGATATCAATAATCCTGACATGGTTGTAGTGATCCATTTTTCTTTGGGACAAAAAAGAATGGTGCTGCTTGAGGAGAGATGGATGGTACTATTTGCCCAGACTTAAGGTGTTCAGAGATGAAATCTTGACAGGCCTTTCGTTCTTTCAGGTTAAGGTAGTAGGTTTTGCCTATTTTTGGGATGAAAGATGGTTTGAGGTTTACGACATGATCATAGAAATGATGATCTGGAAGTTTGTCATAGGTTTGTTCAGTGAAGACGTCCTTGAATTCTTCACACCAAGTTGGTAGGGTAGTCTGTGTCCTTTCTTGTTGTTGCTCAAGTTCTGTGGACAATGTGATCTTGTTGATGTCAGCCCATTCTGACTCTTCTCTGGGGAGGTACTCACAAAGAGACACAACATTCCAGGGCGAACCAGATAGATCAACATTTCAGATATCTTCTTCATCATTTCTTTCTATGGATACTTTGTCCCAAGTCCAATCAATTTTTGGATTCCATTTCCTCAGCCAGGGCATTTTCAAGATAATTTGTGGAGTCTTGAGTCAGGCAACCAATAGTCCGATCCATTCTTTGTGGTTGTCAATAGTCAGGTCCATTCAGGCTTCATGTTTAATGATGCCTCCTTGTGAAACGACTAACCCACTGAAGGATCAGTAGTTTGAACTATAAGACAGTAATGGTGAATCTGAACCTCCTAGCGAGTAGGAAAACTCCAAGAGGACAAGACTAGTGTCCTCTAGAGCTGGGGGCAT
>JBBPTP010000166.1:0-30490 GCA_038094195.1 Pulveroboletus aff. carminiporus | reverse complement strand
ATAAGGTGTGGATCTAATGTGAATAAGAAGCATAGATGTGGTAGAATGGAAGACATAGCCTTATGCCTCAAGCATCAGGTGTGGTTCATCTATGATCATGACTCATAAAGATAGGGGTCATGATGATTGTGAAGCGTGACTCATCAAGAGTGATAATCGTGAGGTCATGAAATGGTAAATAAGTGATATGTGACTATGTGCACATGTGAAGATGTGAAAATAAAGAGTAATCAGTAAGTCCGGTACTGATAGGATAAAACTTAAGAGTGTTCGTGTTATTAGTCCATATCCGTAGTCCGTATCCATAGTCCGTAGTGCTTGTAGCTTCAGTAGTCGTAATGCACTATAACATAGAGTGCACCTGTAACAGATGGTCAATAATACAACCTCTAAAAATATGAACCTTAATGCTAGGTCAGTAGAGCCAGCAGACAGATCATACACCAACTGCCACCATGCATATCATATGAATGCTGTGAGACAGGAGATTGAGTGGAGAGGGTCAAGAAGTGGTGAGGAGCTACAAGGAGTGGATGGAAAGGTTGAGGTAAGAGAGATCAACCATATAACTCAAGCAACCAATGACAAAGATTGAGCATATAACAAGCACATTGATGAACCTGCAGACAATGAGGATAGAGAGATGGCACTTGAGAGTGTAAGTAGACAAGGAGCTGTGGCTGAGAGTGCCACTGGCAAGGGTCTTGCCATAATGAGATGTTAAGATGAAGGTAGCAATGTCAAAAATCAACCATACAAGAACACCTAAGAAGACCTATGATGACAAAGTAGAGAGTCTGTCAGTTGATGAAATGAAACAGAGGATGAGCACACAGATGCTCACCAGACAATGACCACAGCAAGCAAGGCTCAACTGCAATCCCTACATTACATCAGTGCATCACTCAAGGGAAAGCAAGACAATCAGTCAACAATTAATAGTGCTGATGATGGATAGTCACTGAGTGTTGAAGACAGCCCAGATGACATGGTGTATGATCCTGAAGAGTGTACATGTACACTCACCATTAGCCTGAATGGAAAGACTGCCAGAATATCAGGTCAAGGCCAAGGCCAAACTAGCAGTCAGAATGACCAACCATGAGATGGTCACAATGGTTGTCAATATAGATAATATGACAGATGTTGAGGAACTATGAGAAGTCCCAAGACATGCAAGGATGGTGGACATGATGGCAAATATGTAAGTGTCATATCCCAAAAATCTTACCAAGTCCAACTCTGCTATGTCTGTGACAACTTTGTATATTTCCAATCTCCTATTTCATTATGACATTAGTACTTCCTTTTTTGGTCTATGTCTCATTTCATCTCAGCTTCATACTTCAGATGTCATCATTGCTATACCTGTCATGGAACTGTCACACTTCATTTCTTTCATTTCAGATTCATCAGTCATACCAGATTACTCCTGAATTTGTAGTATAAAAATCCTCCTGTAATCTGTACAAACCTCAGTTTGATCAACTTGGAAGAGCTAAGCAACACTAATGTATGCTAACTCATTTGGTGACCTTTATGCAGTGCACTGAGACACACTTGCTGTGGATGAGGTGCTGAGAACTTTGTGATGGACTGAATAGCCTCTGGTGGTTGCCTCACTTGTGCTAGGACTTGTTTTCATAGAGCACTTCATTTCATTGAAAGCAACTATCTTGACTGACACTGCACTTGACCTGACTGACATCAATGCTAGCCTTGAATAAATATACACTCTAACAAGTACCACCATAGGCTCATTGCTTGAATTTCATGCCATGATGTTGATCCTTGCTCCCATCAATCCCCAAATTTCTCTGCACACACCCATCCATATTGGCCCTCCTCAAAAAAACCTCATCCATGTTTCATGTGAATGATGTTTATTTAAGACAGCTCTCTGACACAAGGGTTTGGTTATCACTTTTCTGCATCTGATGCGAAAAACTTGCTAGCCTATCCTCAAGTCCCATTTGATTACATTGGACAATCCACTTTGGTATTCTCACTCATAGCTGGATATATTTTCTTTGCATTCTCTCTTCTCAATCATTTTCCTCTAAGTCCATTTAAGACCATTTCAATCTATTTCTATTCTAGATGGTCAGAGTCCCATATACTGAATGATCTAAATGATGAACAACTAGAAGCTTTACAGTTTACACTGGATGGCTTTATGGTTTATATTATTGGTGTGGCCAGTAAGTTATTTTTTTTTGGTGTGCATCATATGTAACTGTTAAATCTATACAGGTACAGGTAAAATGCATCTCTTCTCTTGGATCTACAAAGCTTGTTACCCCCAGCCCCCATTGTATCATAGCTGCCCAACCCATGATTCACAGAAAGAGTGGATGCTGTAGGCTTGGTTCAAGAGGGCTTCAAAGTCATTGAATGAGACAGAAGGTAGGACTACATTTACACTGCTGTTACAACTTCATCTATGCATATCTAGGTATTCCTCTAAGCCTTAAGACTATGTAGAACCACTCTGAACCAGTGAATAACTGATATAATGTCCATAGATCACATATAAACTATAGGAGATAAGATATGAAAACTAATACTCAAGATCTATCTATGTGCCCCCAATATATGCATAGTGGTGAGGGTGAGTACCTATTTCTAAAACATGAATCCATGCTCATAATATGAGCCATAGAAGAGAATCATGCACAAGATAACCCTTCAGGGGGTATATCACTCAATAAGCATTTTTGCAGAGGCAACTGAATGGCCAAGAACCAACAATCCAAGTGCCAGACTGCCATTGAAAACAGCATCTCTGATTTGCCTGTATCCACATTCTAGACCACTTATGCTCAACTACCCACCAGAAGCTTTTGCATCTGAGCTCTTTCCTCTAATATTGGTGACACTTAAGAGATTGTGGATGTCATACTTTCAGCCCTGCAGTCCCTTTGACTCCCAAAAATCACATCTAACTAGGGACATGAACTCTTCAATAATGTCTCTTTGCCTATCCACCCAAGGGTGTGCCTGAAGGTTTGAAGGGCTATTCCTAGTCCAGTTTGACAAAATGACCAAGTGAAAGGCGAAAATATTTCTAGGTGAGGTGTACATGTTACTCACATTTAGAATCAGCCTGACATGAAGAAGACATGCATAGATGTAAGCTATGATATAAGCTATGACCTGTTTGAATCTTAACAACAATAACCTCTCATTGTAGGACTCAGAATGAACAAGAAGAGCAAAAGAATAGAAATAGAGAGTATAAGTGGTTATCAAGCTTGGTAAGCTATGTACACAGAGCCAAGGTGTAGCTGTACAGAGTCAGGGGCCCCCTAGCAAAGAATATTCCATACTCACAGACTGCACCATCGGTGATGTGGGTGAATAGGAGAGATGTTGAGAGCCAACAAGCATAATTCAGGATGCTGGATTGATGGAGATGGAGTCTAATATAGGGGAGATAGTTGCCATACCCACAGAAATGAGCAAGATGGAATGGAGGACATAAACAAGTGACATGTGCCATGACTCAAAAGAAGTCAAAATAACATTGCTAGCTGCACAAGGAGGTCAGGACTGGCAGTGCATGTGCAACATGATGAAGCTATCAAGCCATAGAAGCAACATAATATTTTAATGACACATTTGCATGATTTCTGAGTACTGATTGATTGGCCACACACTAAAAGAATGCAATTACCTCAAATATGGTGTATCTGACCATTGGTCATTTTTGAAAGACTGACATATTAGCTTCAAAGTTGATGTGGTCAATGGCGAAAATGGCAGGCTCCATCCCTTAAGGGCATGAGAACTGATCTGTAGAAGCAACATAACAATTTGATGATGCTTTTGCATGATTGAGCACTGATTGATTGAATGCATCAAAAGAAGGCAATTATCTAATAAAATCTAAATATGATGCATCTGACCAGTTTTTGAAAGACCAATGGGCCAAGAATGCATAAGACAAACACAGATCATCTTACATATACTATCCAGCCACCATGATTGTCTGCTTTTCCTCAGTGATCTCACAGCTGTAAGGTAATTCAGAGTCAAACACCTTCCAACACCATTTCTTGTCCTCATGCCCCAATTCAAGTCCAGCACTATCTCAAAACTAAGGTCTCAGGAGCTTCATGCTCATCCAGCTGCATACTGACACCCATGATCTTACTTGGTCAATGGAACCACCAAGGATTATCACTTAATGGGGACTGGAGTACTCAATTAGCAATCTGCCCTTCCATCTGGATCTCAGCCATGTTCTGCACTTGCTCCACTTACTACTGACTCATCTAATCTCAGTGTTGCCCATCATTTTATGCCACACATCTACCTGCTCACATCTTATTTCAGACAAATATTTCCTCTTCCTTCGCAACCATTCTTGGTCCATTGATTGACTATCAGCCACAGAAACTTCCTTTATTCATTGGTCAGCAGGTCAACAGTAGAAAAGAAATATTTGGATTTAATGAAATAGAGTTTCAGGACCTGGCAGAAAAAAAACATCAGAAATGACAGCTGAATGCAAGTATCATTTATGTATTTTGTACTTGTATATTCATTTATTTCATCTATATATTGTAGGAAGCCTCATTCCTTTAACCTTTAGAAGACAGTTTGAAGTAATTGACTGTAATCCCCCTTCTAAGTACTATACTGCTATGGAGCACAGCTGTGGTGTGAGAAGAAGAGTTATTTCAGTGTTCAGCATATATATTTAAACTGGAGTAACTTTATTGGATAAGTGAGATTCACATACTATGAATGGCAATGGATAAGTACAGCATAGTCATCAACAGGCTTGTCTTCATCATGACCACTATGTACTGCTTCCTCATTAGCATCTGAGTCTGACTGACTTGCTGTGCTCTGATTTGCTCATTACATCAGGACCCTTCTGGTATGTTTTCAGGCTTGCTGATTTCATCATTTCAAGCCTAGTGGTAAGATATCACAACAATGATTTTCAGTATCTACACTCATGCCTTTGCTATGCTACTTGTTTTTGCTGTTGTCTTTACAACCTAGCTGAAATTTAATCCAGATTATAACTTTCTTCCTTTCAGCCATCTCAGCAAGTTTTTTTCCTGAGTTCTTCATCTTCCAAAATCACCAGCTCAGCTTCCTCATGCATGTCAGATACATCCAAGTCAGACACATCTGAGCTGTTTGAATCTAAATTTGGATCCATATAAACCTCTCTAAAGTCAATTTTCAGGCCATCAACAGCAAGGGTAATGTCTTCATCCACTTCTGACTCGAAATCATACTGATTTGGACTGTTCACTATTGATAAACAATCTTCAGCCATAGGTGTTGCATCTCAGTTTTAACCATGAAGTCTGAAGATATTTGATGGTCTCTTCTTTGGTCAACTGTATAGCATTTGTGACAGTAGGGGGCAAGTAAGTTTCTTTTTCATGGAATGGAGTCAATTGCTTTTTTTTTGGGGATTTTATTG
Source organism: Pulveroboletus aff. carminiporus (assembly GCA_038094195.1). Taxonomy (NCBI): domain Eukaryota; kingdom Fungi; phylum Basidiomycota; class Agaricomycetes; order Boletales; family Boletaceae; genus Pulveroboletus; species Pulveroboletus aff. carminiporus. Next base: position 25,041 of record JBBPTP010000166.1, on the reverse strand, counting down.
ATTTTCTTTAAGGGTCTGGCCAAATTTTTGGCAGGTCATGATATCATAAGTACATTTTTGAACATTCCGTTCATGAAATCATGTCATACAGACCCCAAATATGTAGCTTATGTGGTACTTAGTTAGCCAGAACCAATATAGCAGTCAGGAAAAATCAGTCATCAAATTAGCTGTGTTTGCTTGCCCTTGACTGTATCAGAAACTTCATAGATCAGAACTTTGTTGCTTGATATTGGTTCCCCAGATGACAACCACCCCAGCCAATCATTGTCCACAATGTTGACAGATCTTCCAATGCTAACAGATCATCAAATGAAAGACTTACTATGCTACACAAAGGGCTCGACCAAATTATGGATCCCTGCCACTCTACATCAAATACATAACCATGCACTCTTGTAGACTGGTGACCAGTCCGCTATGACCAAAAATGGATGCCACGATCCTGCAGATGAGGCAGTCCGTCGATAGACGGACTGGTAAATTTCATTGGGGAAAATGGGGGGTGAGCGGATTCACATAGTCATGCAGCTGCCAAGTCTCCTTTGAGACCTTTCATCTTAGCTTGATCACCCGGCCCATGATTGCCTGTTGATAACTAGTTATCTCCAATGATAAGCTCACATGCAAGTCTTGACTGATCATCTACCAGCATCATGGAGAATGAAAACATCGACCCCACATGTTGCGGTCATGACCAACGAGTTCTACAAGCCTTGAAGATCCTTCGAGATGGCCGAATATCGCTTCTCAACTTTGTTCTAGACATTCTGAACCCACAAAAGGCCGAGTTCTCGACATATCGCAATCGCTTCTTTTCCAATCCATCTGGCAAGCTAGGGAAGATGTTCAAGAGTGTTTTCAACAACAAAACTGGCCATGCTGTCCTACTTGCCTGGATGGAGCACATGCGATCCAACTCGTTTCAGACAAGGTTGTGAAGGAAATGGACTCGATCAAGGTTGCGCTCGACTGGAAAATTGGCGACATCACTCCGGAAAGCCTCTTGACATGGGATATCGATTCATTTGTTGGCCCGCTCGTCGAAAAGAATGCCCCAGTTCTTGGCCATCTTATTTAGGTCGCTGCGCGGACAAATCATGCAAAGGATAGCAACGAAATCAAGTCATGTGTTACTGTATGCTTGTCTATCTTACACATATCAAACAGCAGCCGCAATGCAGCCTGTACTTTGCTATGCCATTCACACTCTTTCTTTGGACGAATGGTGCCTCCCGTCAGACAATCGAGGCTCTGCACAAGTGTGGTCTCTCCATATCATTCTCGGCACTCACAAATCTCTTGAATCAACTTGCATCACAATGCCTCGAGCAAGCTTGTTGGATCTCTCATACCCTACATATCTGTTGTTGGGATAACATCAAGATCTTGATCTTGATCTTCATTGAACAACGTGATTCAGCACCAGCAAAAGTTCAATCTGGAATGTTTGCAATACTCTATGAAGTCCCTGATGCCACTCCTGCTGATGTGCAACTCTCACGAATGCTGGCACAAGCTCAACGTGCATCAGACCTGACATTCAATGTTGACGTTCGACCCACAACTAAGCAGCGCAAATCACTTCACAAACAGCTCTGCATACATGTAGTCAACATCCTTCTTGAGTGCTGCCTATTGTTTCACGAGTATCAGCATCCCAAAGGCGAAGTTCTCAAGCATCCTGAGCACTGAAATGTGCTGGAGGGTCACTGTACCAATCAGTTTCCATTGCGCACCTCCATGATCGATGAGAGTTCCATTTCTGGGAATATCACAGTTGTTAATAACATCTATATGAATCAACTCCAGATGACACATAAGCAGCTATCTGACCAAGCAGTCCCAAGTATCAATGATCAGTCAACGAATGTATTCGAGGAGCCAAAGCCTTACGCACCAAGGACGTCAATCCATTTATATGGCTTCAGTTCCTTCAGCTTGGTTTTGGTCTGTTTACCTCACACCATGAATCTGATCTGGGCACTTCTACATGTCCATCATGGCTCAATTCATCAGGTAGGCACACTGTCATACTTCTTTGCTGTCCTCAATCGAACCCAGCTTGGAGGCGAGCACCCTGATTACCACACGCTACTGTTAACACTGCTTCAAATCCTCCGAGGCGTCATCCTAAATGCCTGGAGGGTTGAATGTGGAGCTTCTTCTCTTATAGCTTTTGCCTTGTCAGATCCATCTGCAGAGGAGCTGCTTCAAGTTGCCAACAGGATTATTTGGAACCATGCATCTCCATCTCAGGAGTTACCGAAATCAAAACGCAAGAAATCGACCACCACTGTTACCCCAGATGCACCAACAGGAACATCTGGAGGGCAATCAATTCCACAAGAATTGAATAACAGTCACTTGGACCAAGCTCATTGAAACCTTCAGCTTTTGACTTGTGACCTGCTCTATGTGCTGGAGTTGACAGATGCTGTTTCTGCTGGAGATTTTGGCCGAGTTGAGGATGTTCTTGGTATTCTTGCCATGATATTTCGTGGTGCAGGTTCAAATAACTACTCGTCAGAAATCCTGCATTGGATATACAATATTAAGAATGTATGGACTCTGAAATTTATGTGAGTTACTAGTGCACCATCCTCCATACTACAATAAACTATTGTTGAGTAGTGACATAATGTGCAATGCCATGCTTGTCGACATGAGTGGTCGCAAAGGTCATTGGATGCCAGTTGACCTGAACATCGAACATCTGATTAAATTCCTCAAGGTCCGTGATTCCTGTCTACACATACATATGGTCTTGTCATGACAATCAAAACAATGTAGTTGTTTTTCACAGCAAAAGGTGTCTACACATCATGGGATCAACTAGGAGACATCTCGGCATCTGTTGATCTCCTTCAGAATATTCGCAAACAAGTTGGTCGCGCACTCAAGATTGGCTACCATGGGATCACCCATATCATGCCAGACATTTCTATGGCAATTAACAAGATTGCCTATAAGATTCATGACCTTGAGCTTTACATGTGTAAATCCAACAGGTCTGAGAACACAACTGTGAAGTCCATAGTTGATACACTAGCACACAGAGAACAAAAACTGAAGTCTTCTATGCTCGCAACATTCAATAGAAAGATTCATGGGATGATGGCAGGACGAGGGTTTGCTTCCAAGGAAGACAATCTTCCTTCTCTACCACACAACTTCTCGGATGATCTGGGTTCAGAAAACATGGATTAGCAGCCAGCCATGTATAGCTTTACATGATTTTTACAAAGCTCTCTGGAGTTTGTACAGGTAAAAATGTAACTGCTCCCTTAACTCTCTTTGCTGGACATTGATTGTGTGAGATAGACTCGCAAGGGCGGCGGGACAGAGTCAGCATGGCCTTTGGGTGACAGGGCTGAGTTAGCATAACCTTTTGCTTGAATTGAGAAATGATATTGAAAATCTCAGCTCCATAGTCTTGTTGTCATTCATCAGTTTCATCAAGGAGATGAGTGAGGTCTTGTACTGATTGCAGCTTTGTGGGGTGTGTTTTGCTAATGAGCTTGAGGCTGTTATCATCAAGAAGCCAGGTGATGGGAAAGAAGAGCTCATTTTGATGAGCATTTTCTCGCCATGTTGTAAGCTGGTCGTGTAGCACCTGTTGATCAGCAATCAGGCGAAGTTGATTTCGTGTTCGTTTCATAGCCTTTGGCTCAGTTGTGAGGCCAAAATCTTCACCAGAGGTTAACAGTTCACTGTGAAAAAAGGCGACAAGATCAAAACTTGAGCTGTCGTGACGATTGCAACACCATAAAGCAGTGAAATCTAGAGCTATGATTCACTATTAGTGGTTAGTTCCATTCCTCTAAGCCAAATTCACCATGAGGTGAACGGTCACCAAGATATGTTGCAAAGAACTTCTGAAGACAAGTTGAGGACTGAACAAACTGAAGAGATGCAATACTTGTGCGATCTTGCTTGGATGAGTTTTTCTTCACTGTGCCAGCATATGGTTTGTCAGGATCACTCACTATAGAGAAGACTGTCCATTATATATTTGGCCAAACTGTCACCAATCTGCCCTTAGACACTCTCAGACTGCTTATTTGCACACCCAGTATACTTTTTGCCATCAATGGAAACATGCAGATTGCTTCTGTCTCCAATGCATCTGTAGACTTTGCAACAAAGATGAGCACATTGCAGATGACTGCATCTTTGCAGTCACTACTCCAGATCAAGTGAAAGATATATTTGAATTTAGCTGCTCTCCACCTACCCCTTTAGACTATGGACTTTAAAACAAATCTAGAGAGTCTAAGATTTTTTTAGCAGTTCTTTTCTTTTCTTTCAGGAAGTTAACATAGATGTTATATAAGAGGGGAAGGCTTAGATGGAGGTTGGATTATAGTTTTGATTACTTAGATTTGAACTAGCTATTTTCTAGAGATAATTCATGATAGAAAAGGTTTTGCATTCTTAAGCAGAATGTTCAGTTTTATAGCATTTAAAGTATTGATCCTCTTGGACATATTTGACTCATTAGATTATCTGGGACTAAGGATGTTTCTGCAATTTAAGAGCTAGAAAACTAAGATGGACATTATTCTTTCTCTTCACCGAGAGATGAGCAAAAAGATCTTCTAAACAAAATGATTATAGCTAGAAAAGTTCTTTTTCTAGATAGGAGGGATGATAGGAGACTCTTGACCTTTTGTTATATCAATCTGACATACAAAGACTAAACAACTCTAAGGAGGCATTTATAAAGAGATACAATGTTTTAGAGCAGAGGTTCAAGACTAAGACTAGAATTAGGACTTGAAATGGACATTCTGAGGTTCAGACTCTGGCTAGAACAAGGATATATATATATGAGTTCACATAGACAAGACAGATATATTCAAAAAGAAGTATAGAAGATCAAGAGTAAAGAAATGAACTGCTAAGTAGATGAATTTAAGTAGTGATGAATGATGGAGAACACATCATCATTTAAAAAAAATCATCAAACATAATAAAAAAAAAAAATAAGTAACTATAGATCATGAATCTGATGCAAGAGAATCAGAAAATGTCTGACAGCAATGGCTTATATGACTCTAATTAGATTTAGAAGAAGATAAAGAAGAACAGTTAGAAAGAAATAAGTAAAGGAGAATGAAAACTAGTAAGGAAAAGAAATGTATCCATTTGTATCATGATATATTATCTATTGAGAAAATAAGAAGAGCAACACATGCAACTGCAAGTGAAGGACTATAATACAAACATCATAGACCCTTCAAACTATTATAGGTTTTGTCCTCTCTTTCATATCAATTACATCTACCTTTCACATGACACATAATATATAATGTTTTTCATGCATTACTTTTATCCTCTTATTAGAAAAACAACACACACAGTCCAAACTTTCCTTAACTCTCATCTAACTTGATAAACAATGAAGAAAAATATGAAATTGACCATATTGGTTCACATTGAGAAACTGTAATGAGATGGCGATATTTGACTATATGAAAGGAATAGCCTTCTTTAAAGAATATATGAAAACTGAAATTGAACCTCTGTCATGCATAAGTCATCTTATTAGCATATAAAAAGATAAACTATCTCTTATAACCTATTCATTGTAGAGAAGTGATATCTTTTCATCAAGTACTCCCTCTAAATGAACTTTACCCTCCATCTACTCACTGAATATATTCTCTTCTTCTTCCTTCACCACCTTTTTGTCTTTGTCTTTGTCTTGCAATTCCTCACCATTATGCTTGTATAGTATATAACTAATATTGTTATACACCAGAGATTATGACATTTTCTGAGTGTTTATAGTATATAGAAAATAGCAAATAATATTATAAAATTTTATTTTGCATTTATTATACTAAAAAACTTCAAAATTAAATTATTATAAAAATATTCAAGAAAATAAGTATTTTAATGCAATATACTACAGCTCAGGTAAATGTTAGAGAAAATAATTAATTTATAGATAACTTAAAGTTAAAATAAAATTTGAAATATTTACAACATCTTTTCTAGTATTAAATATATTAAGGTTCAGCCTTGTAAAAATGAGAGGAAAAATATGTAATTTTGCATTACCTTGTCTGTGTTTGAGAAATATCAAATTTCAATACTTCTTTATATTTCTTCAGAAACACAATATTTTTAAAATAGGAAAAGTAACTAGACACTCACTGGACACTCATTGGACACTCATTGGACAATGACTTGCAGAATTATAATAGGATTGTTGAGAGAGATGATAAGATGGCAAGAGGCTACCTGACGAGATTGAACAACATAGAATATGATTGAGGAGCACTTTCCATCCAGTATAATGGATTCCCCTTTCTGTCACTTGACAATTATATGATCTAGATTATATCTGTCCTTTAAGATGCCATCTACAGTTATAGACAAGCAAATATGACAAATTTGCTAGACAATGCAGCAATTTTTTTAATGACAAACTGACACCAGATTTGGACTTAGATAGTTAAAATACATTGAAAAACACCCTTCTGCTATTTTTTTCACATGTTTTTGGGAGTGGCTAAATTTTCAGCTGATTTCATTGTTACAAATCTAATCTATGCAATGGTAAGTACAGCCTCAATAGACATCATTACAGCCTATAAGACCTGTTGGTGTTGTTTCTACTTCCTTACAGCCTAGTCTGTAGCCGTTCCTGTAAGTCCAAGCCTGTAGATACTCATGAACTGCCATGAACAATTGATAAAGCACTGGATTGTCTCAACTGGGCATGCATCAAGGATTTCTTGTATACTTTGTTTTGCCTCATTAAAGCCTTTCTTTGAAACTTCATGATATCTGTATTTACATCAATCCCAATACTGCTATGTATGAATCATTCTGCTCAATGATAGAAAGTAAATGTGTACCATTTCAATTGGATTCAGTTCACAGTGAAACTTTGAAAGGAAGATGCACTCATGGTCAGCCTTTTGGATAAGTTTCTCAAGCATGGATGATTGGTTTGCAAAATCATCTTATTTGCTCAGCAGATAGGCCATGCAACAGTCTTGGCTCTTCCATGGACATACAGGGCTACATTTTGTTCACAATCCACTGATATCAAAGCCATGTTCCTCAAGCACTTGCTGAAGACCCTTTGGTGTGCTGTTGTCCAATGTCATCCTCTATATTTTCCCACATTGCTCAATGCTTGGATTGGACTCAGAAATAACTGTATCTCATTGTTTGCATTGCTTTCCTCTATTTGACTTGTTCATCTCAAATGCTTTCAGTGCATCAGAGAGTAAGGAGGCATGAGCTGATGATTGATCAAAGATAAACAGTGAAATACAGTCTGGATATTTGGCCTCAAATATCTGTATTACACACTTGACCTGTTTGAGTAATTGTTCTGTGTTTCACCATGAATCACCATTAGCACCAGGATAGATGATTTCTCAAGCTTCAATGCTCTTGCCATTTTGGTTATGACATGTGAGTTGTCCATCTTCAGCATTAATAAATCCAGAAACATGAATAATTTGTCCTTGTCCTTTCTTTTGCAGCAATTGTTGATCAGGTAATAAACTAATAGCATGACTTCTAAGTATCTAATAAATGGAAAGTTCAAGAATACTCACTATGCATGCATTTTAAAGTCATTCACATGAAAGCAACATTCATCATAAAAATTGGCAATTATTTTCTTCTTGTCATTCTGCAGTAGTGGCTCAACTTGTTGCAGCTCAGGTCCTTCAAAATAAACCATGTGAGATTCAAATTTTGCCATTGTGGATAAGAAGACTTCTTGATGATACTTCTTAACATCATTCCATTCATGTCCATCCATATAAACTCCTTTTCACAGACATGTTTATCACTATCCAAGCTTTAGCAACCAGCATCATGCTATGCATTCACAGAGTTTCTTTGGACGGTCAATACTGAGTGATGAAAGAATTGTATTATTAAGTGTGTGGTGAAAATCTTTTGATATTACTTGACCAACAGCCTGTGATGTAAGCCACTCATGTGTAATGAGCTAGAGTCTCTCATCCTTAAATGGGCTAAGAGCATTGACATAGCCTTTATATTTTTCAATTGAGAGCTGCTCAAAGACTTGATAGTGATGTGCAAGAGCTCAGATCTTCCAGGCAAAGTGTAAGCCCTGACCTTCATGCCATTGTTGTGTAATCTCTATGCTTGCCTTGATGCAACTAAGTTTCTTTAGTTGAAGTGTCACAAAATTCCAAATCAGGAGTAATTGATTGACTTATGACAATAGCAATGTTGTTGATCCCTTTGCAAGGTCTGCCTTTATCTGCTCATGAAGTTCATTCCAACCTCTCACTTCAACTCCACCCCATTCATGTTCTTCAAGCTCTTTCTTCCACTCTTCCTCAATAGCTTATGCATGACCATCAACAGATCTCAAATTCACTGGCATGATGATGGTTGCTGCCCCAGCATTTGAGTTGTCAATAGTATTCGAGTCTGGTGAGCCTGCTATTTGTATTCTAAGGCTGCTATCATCATGGTCTGGCTATTTCCATTCATTTCAGGTCAAATTCTTATCTTCATCTGACACCACAGCATCCAAGTTGGCATTTGGCTTGAGTGTCCGATTTGGTGACTCAGAGAGCTGACTTGGAGAGGGCATGAGTTTGGGAATGCATGTATGGATAAGTGTGGTAAGTCTCATTTGGTCTTGTAGGAGAGTCTTATAATGCTGTCATGTTCGTGCTGACTTACTTCCAACATCTGGGCCCTTTTTATATAGTTTTACTCTCTCTGTTTGATGTGTAGCCTCCTTTGTCTGTCTTGGGGGCAACCAGATTTCATCAGACAAATTATCCCCCAAATGGATGGCCAGGTCAACAAGATGAGTGCATATATGAATTGCAGCAGTACAATCACCATTTGAAATGAATGCTGGTGGATTGCCACTGTCCTTGGGCTCTAAGTCTGCACCAGACTCCTCTGCCAACTTATCATGCTCAGCAATGAATTTGATACTATCAAATGTAGTCATAAGTTCCCATTCATCATTGAAACTCACAACATCTGGGAAAGACTTGTATGATTCTCTCTTCAGATGTTTGGACAGCCTGTTGCTCGATTCCAGTTCAGAGGACTCAAAGCTGTGCAGTGCAGCCCTCTTCAATTCTGAGTGGTTCTGATTCTGTAGACTGGTTGTATTTCATATGACTGATTGTTTTCTCAGATGTCCAGCTGGCATGAAGGAGGCTCTGATGATATAAGATGTATGTTTTTTTTTCTGCCTTGTTGCTTCATTTTCCACCATCACAATTATGCCATCATGTCACACTTGATAAAAGCTGTCATTTCTGTATTTTTCTGTATTTTTAGCTATTTTTTTAGAAAGTGGCCAAATTTTGGAGGGTTTATGACCCAATATTGTCAATTACAAGATTCTGCTCATATATAGATCATTGCATTAGGTGTCTATCATGTTGTATATATACCTTTTAGTTCATCTAGTTAATGTTATGATGCATAATAATTTCATGAACAAAGTTGTTGTGTTTGCTTGTCCACAACTGTAGGATGTCACAGGTACTAGAAATGAGGGGTTGATCACTGATAAGCAGTTCCAGGAATGCTATTGCAGCATCACAGAGGGTGGTGGACATTAGAGTGGGGGCTTGACCTTCACAAATTCTCATCACGAGCTCAGTAATGGTGTTGGAAGAGATAGGAATGAGGTGTGTGGAAGGAGAGTACACAAACCCATAGTGTTGGTGTAAAATATCTTCCAGGGGGAAAAACTTCATGAGCTCTGATCAGAAAACATCACTACCAATGAAGACTACCATTTGATGAGCTAATGGATTGGACTCAGATCCATTATAGGACTGGTCATCACTACAGTTGTTATTGAATTCAAGAACATCAAGTTCCAGAGCAGCATTAGGGTTGAACTCAGTACAGATGTTCCATTCATCAGTGAAGAGATCATAGCACCTCTGACCTCCAGGGTATGACATCTAGATGTGGCTTGCTGTTTCATGGCCTATGTTGACATGAAGTCAAAAGCCATTGACATCTTCCCATTGAAAGACAGTCGTACTCTTCCTCCTAGGAACCCAGTCATTGAGGGCATTCTGAGTATGACTCTCACATGCTGTTTTCTCTCATGATATCTCATGTGCTTCCTGTTCCTTGTTGGAACTTTCTCTGTAAGAAAAGAACTGCTTTCAGATTTCATCTTTTTTCTGGTGAGAGCCATGGGGAGGGTCAGAGGAAATGCACTTGGAGACAGATTGATGGGTCAACTCAACCTGTTTGGTGGATACAGCAAGCATGATAGCATGTGCAAGGTCCTCATCACTTGGGTAGCAATTTTTACTGACCCATCAGCTGGCAAGGTAGTCATCTGAAAGATTCTGGAAGGATCACCTTCCATTTTTATTACAGTAGCCTCAGAAAATGTAGATGGAAAGATGGACCTGAACCATCTGCTAAACATGAACAATACACTGTTCATTGTATAGATCCACTATAGTACCAGCTTATCAACTTGTTGAAGAAAACATGCCAGCTGGAGAGTCCTAGAGTATCTCAATCATTGCTGGTAGAAACCCTTTACTCAATAAGATGTCCACCTATTGAGGATCAGGTTGATCAATATATATCATATATTCACTGATAGTCCATGACATCATAGAAATCAAGTGCTGAAAGTGAAGGAGTGCATGAGCAGCAGCACCACAAGTGGCCTTTACTATCTCCTTGAATGTCCTGTAATTGGTTGCTCTTGGAGTCAAATAGAGAATAACATTCATGAAAGCCATTACACCAAGTACATAAAAGACATTAGTAAGAAAATTGTCGAGGGCAATCCACTTTTCAAGCAGATCAGGCCTCAACTGGTAGAGGGTATTTAGTCAAATGATTGATAGAGTGGATTTGTTGTAGGTGAGACAAGAGAAAAGTGGACTGTCACAAAGGAGATGGTGAAGACAAAATGGAAGCTGTGAATAGTCTGAAGACATGAAACAAAACTTGTGGCCCAATAACAGGGCCTCATCCTCTGATCTGACCTCAGATAGGCAGATGTCCAGAGATGGGGCTAAAGTATTGGGAGAAACAATAACATGACCACTGATAACAAATGTATACATCCCTAGAGTTTAAAAGCTATGGATTAGCATCCATACTGAAAAATCCATGAAGGGGAACCAAGCATGCTTGAGTGCAAAGTAGCAATAGCAGAATGTGGTAAGGAAACTCATTGTGTAAAGCTGATGAGGTGACAGAAAAGATGACAAGCTATGGAAAGTCTCAGTGGTGTAAACACTGATGAGAAAGAGGATGACAGGGAAGCTTGTCAATGTAAACACTGATGAGCTGTGAGGATAGTGACCTTGAGCAATTGACAAAACTCCTTGGTGTAAACACCAGTGAGCTTGGACAACAGTGAAGGCTAAAGGATAGGAGGGGAAGGGAACAAAACAAACCTTGAGTGTAAATGCCTGACAATTATTGTCATGCACTCAATTTCAGCTATTGCTATAAGGCAAGTCCACTGAACTGATAATGGAGGTGAAGACTAAAACAATAGACTAGAGAAGCACTCACTGGTGTCCAACACTGATAAGTGTTAAATGTGGTGACTGCCAGGCAGCAAGAAGTCAATGTGTTGGATGAAGACATTAGAATCAAGGGACGCTGCCCATAGAAGAGAGGAAAGCTGGCCATAGTAAACTACAGCCAACTAGAAAAATGTACTCTATGGTGTTGAACATCAGGGAGTGTGGAGAACCAATGGACATGGTCAGATAATGGCAATGATAGGTGGGCAGCAAATATAAACAATAGTTATGTAAGCAATAGGTCATGCAACCCCACTGCTCATCATCCTGACAATATATTTGTTATATGTTGCATGGTCATCATGTTAATTGAAAAAAAAAAACAGATATGTGCTTGTGATGAATGGATTTTCAGAGTCTTAATGTCAATGCTCTTCATCTCACATTCTCATGTATTCTTTGTGATCTCATTATTTGTCAACACTGCTTGCACTCTACATTATGCTTTAATAGTATGGTGGTACATTAGAAATTGTATGTTATCATGTATGAGTAGCAAGCCAGTTCTCAGCAGTTCACATAGCATAATCAATTACTTTCTTTATCACATCCTTGCAGTACTTCAAGACCTTCCATCAATCTGTAGCATTTCAGTAAGGAGGGATACTTGCTTCATTATAGTCATAGATTCTCTGCAAGTGCTTCTAATATCAGATTTCATCATCTGTTGACCAATATCCTACATTTAGCCCACAAGCTTTCCATGTAGACTGCTTTGGCCACCATGAGAATTAGCAGTCTGTTCTTGATTTCTGCGATGCTGCTGATCTAGGAGTAGGTTACCAGGCTGCACTAACAAGAAATTGAAACATATTTACCAGTTAACAGCTTATATATGCCACAGATGATGTCTTTGTCCTCACAATCCAGGTCGTTGTTCCAATAGTGATTATCTTTCATCTCAATGCAGGAACCAAATGAAACTACATCTTCAGATGGTCCAGAAGTAATGAGTAGGGCAACTCAATCACCAAGTGATTCATGCACAAGACATTTGATGATTTCACTCTTCAACAGTGCAGCTCTATTATAATTTTGGCACAGTAAACTGTCCCTCCTTTGAAGATATGCAGTGTAATTGGAAGTATGTGGTTTATAATCAAAGGATAAGAAATCCAGACCACAGGACATGGTATATGCTGACTTCAGGATGGCATTAAGTCAAGCACATGTGCTGACAGGGATACCTCTATGTATGAGCTCTAACATGATGTTAGACAGTTCTGAATGAAGTTGAGAGCAGATGAGAATGGAGAGCAGGTTGTGAAGGAAGATAATGAAAGGGGGGTTGGTCACAGCGTTAAACACAATCTCATAAAATGTCTTGGTCTTTTTGGCCCCATCCACCACAACATGATGTCCTGCTTGCTGTCAGATGTGAATGGACCATCAGTATATTGATCAATGAGGTTTCTATTGAATAAATCACAGAGAGATGCATCAAGGGGCTGTGTCATCATCAATTTCTTTAGAAAACTGGCCATTGTCATGTGAAGAGTCATTCTGTCAGATAGAGTTGATCCACCTTCACAAATCTTCAAAGCAAGAGAACCAATGAAGATGTCTGTCTGAGGAACCATAGGGCTGGATGGAGAATAAGTAAACCCATAGCACATCTCCAATACATCCTGGAGGCACATTGCAGAAGATGTCTGAGACTTCAGAATGTCAGCATTAATGAAAACAGATGTGGGGTGGGGATTAGTGGATGCTTGGAGACTAGGGAAGGTGTTCAATGATGCCAGATCTGTGAGAGAGGGACCACTTCCCAAGATGATGTCTGCTTTCATAAGGCCCTTAACTAGCAGGATGCTGCTAGGTGGGAGTGGTTAATTACCAGGAGGGATATGAGATTCTGGTGGAGAGTTGCATGACATTGGCTCTACCAGAGATGGAGAATTCATGCCTGGCTGAGGTTGGTGTGCAGATCCCTGGTGCCTGGGCTGTTCATCACACAACATTCATTGGTTATCAAGTGGTTGGGATTCTATGACAGCATTAGGTGTCAGATGGTTAGTTAGAAGGGAAGTAACTAACATTAGGGGCAAATATTGAGTCAGTGTGGAAGAAGCCATGACATTTTCGCAGGATAGCATTGGCAGGTCAGGGTTATCACTGTCATCATTGGAACATTCTGATCTGGCATTCATGTTGAATTCAGAGCACAGATCCCACTTGTTCATGAATGTATCATATCACTATTGTACACTATGGTAGTCAGACCACATATCAATGTAGTTTTTATAACTGATGAGGGTGTGAATTCAGAATCCATTTTTCTTCTCCTAGTAGAAGACATTTGCACCTTTCTATCTCAGAGCTCTGCCAGAGCTGGCATTTTTTATGTATTGCTCATGCCATTTTTTGGCTTTGGGTAACTCATTCACTTCAACACCTAAGTATGTGGTTGACTGCCAGATAAATTTTTTTTGCCATGTCTTCCCTGATTTCTGACCACTTTCCTTGATAGGCAGTGGAGTAATATGGGCTAGGGTTGGAGAAGCTGGCCATGTTGATGAGAAAGCATCGACAGAAGTAGATAATGCTTTGAATGCATTGGCAGCACTGGTGGTGAGTGTATTGGAGAAATAACAGTACTTGTTGATTCACTTAGCATCTTGCATGCTGCTTGGAATACATTCAAAAGCAGACTTTTGGTACCACTCACAAGTGTTTCAGAAGATATAAACTGACATCTGTGCTTTAACCATACAATGAACATATTGTAAACAACCCTTGTCAGTGGCATTTACCATAGTGCCCACTCTTGGATCATTGAGAGGAAATGTAACTATAAGGGAAGTCTGAAGCATCTCAATCATGGCAGATGAAACACCCTTGGAAAGCACAATGTTGATCCAAGCAGGACTGCTCATGTTTGTTGTATGGAGCACTATCAGCCATAAGCATAGTGTGATTAAGTTTTGGAATGCTTTAAGCATGTGTTCTGCTGCACCATGAGCAGCAGCTTCTGTTGGAAATGGACATGCATAACCCTTGTCAGATGGAACAGGCTTCACCACAACATTAGGATGGCATCTGAGTGAAAAAGCCTGAAAGATCTGGATGAGAAATATATCAAGCTCGAGTCATTTTGAAAGGAAATTGGGATGGAGGGTGTAAACCCCATTTGAGCAAACAATAGATATATTAGAGGAGCAGATGTAAGATATGTACCCCACTAAATCAAGCATCTCCAAGGCAAAGTAGATTGCATTCAGAGAGAAGGATACAATTATGGTTAGAAGAGGCAAACATGGTTCAGTATATATATTTGATCACAAACAGGGCATTCAAATATAGTGCTTGCAGCATGAGAAGGAGAGACTGGTTCAAACAATAATGGTATATCTTAAGGATGGCTAAAACAATAATACTCAGCAGTATATGAAACAATCCTAAACCTCTGAGGTGTAGCCATCAAGAGGCAATAGTAATTGCCCAAGGTAAGTGTCTTGTTAACCTTGTGATATCCTTTACCAAGGCAGTCTTGACTTGACCTAGCTAGCATATGCTAGGGAACACAAGTAGTGGAGTGAAGATAATAGTCTTATTGTTAATAGGAGACAACTCCAGGAGAACTTGGTTAGGTTCTCTGGCTCTACATGGGTTATATATATACTCTACTAGTGTTTGTATCTATAGACACCTCATCTAGAGATATCCTGTGTAGTCCATGATATTACAATACATATCTAATAAGTAAGAATGGAAGAGAAGCATAAACATACATCTAAGGTGTGTATCTAATGTGATTGAGAAACATAGTTGTGGTAAAATGGAAGACATAGTCTTATGCCTCAAGCATCAGGTGTGATTCATCTATAATCATGACTCATAAGAATAGGGGACGTGATGATTGTGAAGTGTGACTCTATCAAGAGTGATAATTGTAAAGTCATAAATAAGTAAAATAGTGAAATGTGACCAAGTGCACATGTGAAGATGTGAAGAGGTGAAAATAAAGAATAATCAGTAAAACCAGTACTGATAAGATAAAACTTAAGATTATCCATGATCTTAATCCATTTTTGTAGTGCTTGTAGCTTTAGTAATCGTAATGCACTATAGTGTAGAGTGCACCTGTAATAGTATATAGATTCATGATGAGAAGACATATATCATGATCATCACTGCCACTTTGAGTAATGTGCCTAATCTGACCATTGCTATCTGGAAGTGTAATCATCATAAACTAGAAGGTGGCCTGACATTGCCCAAAAAGAGTGACTCTGTGGAGCGAGGGATATTCTGAACATTGAATATGGTTGTTACAATTTTATACCTTCATGCCCACCTACTGCTGTTATCCTTTGCTTCACAGACAGTCCAGTTCAGTATCCTTCAGTCCAGATATGTATCTTTCCTTCTTTATTTATCTCCTTTTGCTCCAAAACTCCTGATTCTCTAAGACTGCTTTAACCTTCTTCCTTTTATTCCTGACAGTCAGAGTCCTGTAATGTGTGTGTGATTGTGTTGGACTGTCTCTTCCAAATCTGGTTCTATTTATACTGAATTCATAATCCTGCTTACCGTCTTTCTTCTCTCACATTCTATAGCTTTCTACTTCTACTCTTATCTAAGCTAAACTGCTGGTCACTACTTAAGGCTGTGCTCTTGTAGTAGTTAGACCATTCTTAACCTTAGCAATCTACTTGATTGTTCCTCTATTCAGTCTGCACCCTCCTGTCTAAATCTTCGTCAGAATTCAAGCTGTCCATCTGACAGACTTGTCCCAGTCCTTGCTCGAACCCCTGCTAGCGTTTCACATGAGCAGTCTTAGTCTTGTATATCATCTCAACATAACAAAAGGTTGAGAATCTCCTCTTGTTCCTCCTATCCAGGAGTAGGACATTCCTAGAAACCACCACATCTAGAAGAGCCTTTAGACCACCTCTCAGTGAAAAGGAAGAACTTTTCCAGTTATCCCTAATTCAAATTCTAGAATATTCCAGGCATCATATCGCTGGAACCTCATCCCCAGCCAATCTAGTCATATCTTTTCATCTTCATCATAACTCTCTGCTCCTCACCTTCTAGTTCACTTCCTTAAATCTTTTGAGATCTCCATCCTTTCAAGATGTTGAGTTCCATTCACCCAGTCCACCTGCATCTAGATCTTCAAGTCCTTCACCACCTCCTAGCCCCCTCCGATCCACTACACCCATGTCCACTATGTCTAGACCAGCTGAGCTTAGACTCAACCCTCCTCCAGCCTATGATGGCTCATATGAAAATAGTCTATCTTGGATTAACTCTGTCATCCTGTATCTGAACACCAACAAGGATATATATAACTCTGATGAGAAGGTTACTTTTGCCCTCTCCTACATGACCAAGGGTCCAGCCTCCCACTGGGCCAACACTTTCTGAGAAAAAGCCATATCTGAAACCACTGTTACCCTAGGGATGTGGACAGACTTTGTTACCTTGTTCAAGGACCAGTTTAAGCATATCAACTCAGTCCAAGACTTCCTCTCCTGAATGATCAATATGTGAGTAGGAGAGAAGAATGAAAACAACAAGAAAATGGACCTCGCTTCATACATCTCCCAGTTTCAAAATCACGCTGCTGCATTTAAAGTTTTTGACAACTCTGTCTTGATCAAGTTCTTTGCTCAAGAAATACCCTCTGGACTGATGAAGAAGGTTATGGACATGTCCACCCCTCCAACCACCATAGCTGAGTGGTACAAGAAAGTCCATGAGTATGATTCCAACTATAAGGAAGCCCAATCTCTTATGGGAGGTTTCAAATGCCTCACTTTCTATCCATTCCAGAAAGAAAGGGATCCCAATGTGATGAATGTAGATGCCACCACCACTAGACCTTTCCTGTCTAAACTCACTCCTGATGAAAGAGCTAAATATATTTGAGAAAACAGATGCTTCAAATGTCACAAGTCTGAACACTTCACTCATAAGTGTCGAACCTTCTCCACTTCCACCACTGTCCCTGCCAAACAACCAGCTCAAGTCTGGACTACAGAAACTGCCCAGACTGTTACTACCCCCACCTTAGCCAAACCATCTCTGCTCGATGCCTATGTCACATTCCTGAAAGGAAAGGAAAGGACTGTTGATGAAATCCTTCAGATCCTCCAAATCTGTTATAAAGAACAGGAAGAGGAAGTCATTATGTCAATCTCAAAAGAAGATTCAGATTTTTAAGAAGGGAAGGGTACCCAATGTCCTCTTTTCTTGATCTTGCCCATGTGCTAGTAGTGCTACAAAATGAACAAACCCTTCATGTTCCAGTAAAACTAAATATAAGCTGACAAACCATTGAAATCACAGCACTCATTGATTCTGGAGCCACCAGAAATTTCATAGATCAGGAACTTGTCACCAAACACACACTAGTTTCCCAGATGGCAGCTCCTCCAACCAATCATTGCTCATAACATAGATGGATCCCCAAATGCAAATGGGTCTATCAAACAAAAGATCTACACTGGATTAACCATCAGACGATATACAGAACAACTTGGACTTATGATCATCAGACTAAAGAAATCACAGATCATCCTTGGAATGCCTTGGTTAAAAAAGTGGAACTCAAATATCAACTGGTCAAACAACACTATCACCATTCCTCAGATCAGTAGACTAGGACTGAATCGGACTGAAGAAATCTAGACAGCTCAACTCAAGAAATGTCCAATCTGGGATGTTGTGTCTCTTCATGAGTATCTTTCCAGAAAAGACTATGTCAAAGAAAATATTAGGAAAACCACACTGTCAACTGAGATTGCTCAAAAGAAACAGATCCAAGATGTTGTCATCCCTGAATGGTGCAAAGCTTTTGAAAATGTCTTCTTGGAAAAGACGTTCAATGAGCTTCCTCTTCACCAACCCTATGATCACACTGTGGAACTCAAACCTTCATTTGTTCCAAAAATTACCAAAGTATATTCCATGAACCCAACAGAGCATGAAACTTGTAAGGCATTCATTGAGGAGCATCTCAAAACTGGTCGAATCATACCATCAAAGTCACCACAAGCTACCCCATTCTTTTTTATCCCTAAAAAGGATGGCTCATTTTAACCATGTCAGGACTACTGCTATCTTAACTTCCACACTATCCAGAATATCTATCCCCTTCCCTTGTATCCAGTGGAGGTACAACAACATCCAAATCAAAGAAGATGACCAATGAAAAATGGCTTTTATAACTCCTTTTGGACTCTTCAAACCTACAGTACTATTTTTTGGTCATAGTAATGCACTCCCCACTTTCCAAGCCTTCATGAACTATATTTTCACTGACATGATTTTGGAATGTTGACTGAAGATATATATGGATGATTTAGAATTACACATCAAAGATGATGTCAACCTTCACCATGAAAGGACTAGATGAGTCCTCCAATGACTATGAGAACATGGACTTTCTTTGAAACCGGCCAAATGTGCTTTCGACACTCCAACTATGAATTTTCTCAGAATTATCATTGAATAGGGAAAAGCACAGATGGATTCCACCAAACTATTTGCTATCCATACCTGAAATCTGCCAACATCTGTAAAAGAAATCCAGTCTTTTATGGAATTCACCAATTTTTATAGAAAATTCATTCCAGACTTCTCAAACATCATTGCTCCCCTTAACCTTCTCATCTGGAAGGAACAACCATAGCAGTGGATCAACTTACAACAATCTGCTTTTGACAAACTCCATAACATCTTTGCTTCCACACCTGTTTTACACATTCCAGACACTACAAAATCCTTCACCCTTATGACCAACACATCCCTTCTGGCTGTGGATGCGGTTCTCATGCAATATGATGAAAATGGAGACTTTCATCCTTGTGCCTACTTTTCAAAGACATTCATCTTAGCTCAACACAACTATGACATTTATGATAGAGAGTTACTAGCCATCATTTTAGCTCTGGACAAATGGAAACATTATCTCCTCAGTATCTTTCATCCAGTGACCATCATGATAGACCACAAAAACCTATTCTACATCAAGGATCCCCAAAAATTATCTTGATGACAAGCTCAGTGGTTGTTATTCCTACAGAACTTTGACATCCTCTGACAAGTCATTCCAGGTGCTAAGATGGGTCCAGCTGATGCCCTCTCTTGCAAGGACCATGTTGATATGGCAGATGACAACCTGGATGTAGCTATTTGTCCAGAACCAATTATCATTCAAGCCTTAGATATAGCTCTCCAATGTCATATCTGTACCTCTTTCGAATCCGATTCACTTGTCCTCAAAGCCATCACTGCTTTGTCTGACAACACTCCACTTTTCCCTCAGTCTAAACTCTCAGACTGGTCATTTGAAGATAGCCAACTATACTACAAACAACAACTCTACATTCCCCCCAGTGCCCACTACTCTCTCATATAGTCCATACATGAAAACCTGACCACCGGACATGATGGCCAATTTTGGACCAAGGCCATACTAGAAAAGGACTTCTGATGGCCCAGACTCTCTACTTTTGTCAATAATTTCATATCTGGTTGTGCAACCTGTCAACAAAACAAGGTCAACACTCATCCCACTACTCTCCCACTCAATCCAATTCCATCTGCATATTCTCTGCTGTTTAAACAGATATCTGTAGACCTTATTATCAATCTATCCACCTCAAATGGATATGACTCACTCATGGTTGTGGTAGACCATGGGCTTATGAAGGGGGTAATTCTCACCCCTTGCCTCAAAACCATTGATGCTGCAGGAGTCACTCAACTTTTCCATGATTTTGTATTCTAAAGGTTTGGACTCTATGAGACCATCATATTGGATAGAGGTTCATAGTTTGCATCTGCCTTTGCTAGAGAATTGGCACAACTACTCAAATATGATATCTGACTATCCATAGCCTACCATCCACAGACTGATGGTTAAATAAATTAGGAAGTTGAAACATATCTCTGAATCTTTTGCTTCAACCACCCAAAGAAATGGACAGACTTCACATCACTACCACTGAATTTCATCATAACTCCATCGCTCACAGCTTCACCAAACAATCTCCTTTCTCTCTCATCTTCAAATATGAACCACAATCATTCCCACCCCTAGAAAAAATCTTTATCCCTGCATTAGAAGACAGACTTACATCATTAAGCCAAGCTAGAACTGAAGCAAAGGCTGCTCACAAATCTGCTCAGTTAGCTATGATGTGATAATCCACCTCTTGATTCTTCCCTTGAAAAATAGGAGACAAGGTATGGCTGGAAGCCACCAATCTTTGTCTCAACTTGCCATCCAGAAAACTTGCTCCCAAGCAATATAAGACCATTTGAGATCACCCAGGTTCTATCTCTGCTCACTTACCGACTCAAATTACCACCAACATAACATATTCATGAGGTATTCCATGCTTCGCTTCTATCTCTGTATAAAAAAACTGCCACACATGGACCAAACTTCCCCTGACCCTCACTGGACCTCATTAATTCTGAAGAAGAATATGAAATTGACCATATCAGGTCACATTGAGGAACTGCAGCAAGAAGACAGTATCTGACCACATGGAAGGGTTATCCCTCATTGGAAGACACTTGGGAGCCTGAATCCAACATAAAACATGCATGGACCATCTTGTCCACTTATAAGAAGATCAATGACCTGAGATGAGAATGGATCCAAGGAACTAAGACAATGTCTCTTCATGAGCACCCTCCTTGAATGAACTCCATCCTTCAATTCTATCTCAAAGATGTCATCCTCCCCTGTGTCCTCCCACTCCTCATTCTCTTCTCGCTTTCTAAGATCATCACTGTTGTGATTATGAAATGTCTATCCAAAGTGCTTACCTGCTTCATCTGCAACCACTCTCTATGCTGCTATCCTGTTCAACACTACCCTACTAAATGCCCTTGAACATACTCCCCATTACCACAATGACATTGTCACACATGAATTAATCTGTTCCTTTCATGAAACCATTCGAGCACAACATTACCATTTTCTATCTACTCCAAGTGACTTGCCTGCAGACTTTGACATTCCTCTTCATACCATCCTTGCTAGCATCTCCAACCACATCCTGCTTGCTCTCCACCACCATGGCCTATATGCTTACATTGAACATATCACCCTGAATGTTATATACTCCACCTTCCATAAAGTCTTTAACACTATGACCCCCACTGAACAAGACCTTTATATCCACCACTCAGACCTCCTCATCAATCAACAGACTGATCCAATTCCTATCCCTCCACCCACTCTGGCAGAATGACTCACTTCTTCTCTTTTTATCTCAGAATCTGGAGAAATAGATATCAATACTGCCATTAACTCTCTATCAGACCAGATTAAAGAAAATATTGAATCTGTCTGGTCCTTTCGAATTCCCCTTAGGTCCAGACTATCCACTTTATCATCTCCAACTAGAGTCCTCCCTTCTGTCATCTGATGATGATCTGCTTCCATCTTTACAGAGTGCTTCTGTTACCATATGCAAGGTCACTATCAAGAGGACTGCCTCCTATACATTTGTCTCCACTGCCATCAATCTGCCCCTGGACACACTCAGTCTGCTTGTCTGCACACCCAATGCACTTTTTGTCAAAGGTGGGGTCATGCAGATCACTTCTGTCCCCAGTGAATTTATGAACTTTGCAATGAAGGTGGGCATGTCACAGATGACTGTATCTTTACAGTTGTTACTCTGGATTAAGTGCAAGACATTTATGGGGCTCACCACTTCCTGCCTTCCTCCTAGACTATGGACATCCACTATCGAAGCAGAGCTAGTATTCATTGAACCAGAGGTTCAATTGTACAAAGGGGGTAATGTTACAATTTTATACCTTCATGCCCACCTACTGCTGTTATCCTTCACTTTACAGACAGTCCAGTTTAGTATCCTTCAGCCCAGATACATATCTTTCCTTCTTTATTTATCTTCTTTCACTCCAAAACTCCTAATTCTCTAAGACCACTTCAACCTTCTTTCTTCTATTTCCAACGGTCAGAGTCCTGTAATGTGTATGCAATGGTGTTAGACTGTCTCTTCCAAATCTGGTTCTATTTATATCAGATTCATAATCCTGCTTACCATCTTTCTTCTCTCACATTCTATAGCTTTCTACTTCTACCCTTATCTAAGCTGAACTGCTGGTCAC
Organism: Pulveroboletus aff. carminiporus; assembly: GCA_038094195.1. Taxonomy (NCBI): domain Eukaryota; kingdom Fungi; phylum Basidiomycota; class Agaricomycetes; order Boletales; family Boletaceae; genus Pulveroboletus; species Pulveroboletus aff. carminiporus. Next base: position 2,371 of record JBBPTP010000166.1, on the reverse strand, counting down.
TACTTAAGGCTATGCTCTTGTAGTAGTTAGATCATTCTTGACCTTAGCAATCTACTTGATTGTTCCTCTGTTCAGTCTACACCCTCCTGTCTAAATCTTTGTTGGAATCCAAGCTGTCCATCTGACAGACTTGTTCCAGTCCTTGCTTGAATCTCTGCTAGCATTTCACATGAGCAGTCTTAGTCTTGTATGCCATCTTGACATAACAATGGTATTTACAGCAGTTCTTCAGTTATTACTGATTTGTGTTCTGATAGTCATTTTGATAAATACAATGGTAAGTGTAGATGCAAATTGATAATGGCTCACAAGTGAATGAGTTTGCAAAAGCAGACTCTGCCAATAGGCAGGTAGCAAAACAGATCTGCAGTTGACATAATTGCTGCACTCATACTGTCCATAAAGAAGGATGCTCAAACAATGGGGCTACATAATACTACTCTTGTAGCAGTTCAGGTAGAATGGCAAAGGGTAAAGGAGGGAGTAGCCAGACAACATGCTACACAAAAAAAATAGAGGATGAGATTAATGGAGATGGATCTGGGAAGCCAGTACTGTTTGTGGCCTGTGATAGCTCCAAGGATACCACCAAGGAGATCTCAAGATTAAACAATGCATGGATAAGAGTAAGGATGGAATGGATGGAGGAGAGTGAAAGAGATGAGTAGATGCTGAATAGCAAAAGATAAATGACGTAGATATCCTGATCAGGAGCACTGAATTCAGTGCTGCCTAAATTACTATGTCAGCAATTAGGACTGAAATCATGATCATCACCAATAGTGGGGTCTTATGGTGACCATTTCAGATTAAATTTTGACAACTAATGAGGTAATATTAGCTTTGTATGAAGAATGTACTTGAGTACGTACAGCAAATGTCAATGTTCAGATGTAAAGTATGGAATGATGAGAGTGTCATGTCAAGAGGGGGATAACTGGAACGACAAGGTGATAGGTGGGCTAGATGCTTCACCAGAGATCAGAACTGACCATAGTAAACTACAGTTAGTGAAAAGAGGTGACACTTACTGATGTTGAACACTGGTGAGCATGAGAGTGAGTAATGATTGCCATCAATCAAGAGACCATTTGAGACAATATTAAAAGTATGCAAGTGGTGAGGAGGAGAAGCTGACCACAATAAGCTATGGCAAGTAGCAAGAAGAGGAGAGCCTCACCAGTGTTCAACACCAGTGAGTTGATAGGGTGAAGAGGATGACATCAAGTCAGAGAAGAGTTTCCCACAGTATACCATGGGCAATGGAGACTGCAGCTAACTGCAGTAAACTATGGTCAGGGGGAAGACACTCTCCAGTGTTCAACACTGGGGAGTAAGGAGGGAGAGTACTGGTACTGTTGTACTCAGTACTAAGTCAGGTGGCACACATCATGGTTGCACATGGTTGCATGACCTGTTGCTTACATAACTATTGTCCACATTTGCTGTCCACCCATCATTGCTGTTATCTAATCATACCCATTGGTTCTCCACACTTCCTGGTGTTCAACATCATGAAGTACCTTTTTCTAGTTGGCCACAGTTTACTGTAGCCAGCTTTCCTTCCTCCTATCTATAGTATACTATGAGTAGCATCCCTTAATTCTGGTGTCTTCACCCAACACATTGCCTTCTTGCTGCCTGGTGGTCACCATGTTTAACACTTACTGGTGTTGAACACTGGTGAGTGCTTTTTTGGTCCATTATTTTAGTCTCCACCTTCATTACTGGTTCAGTGGACTTGCCTTGTGGTGATAGCTGAAATTGAGTGCACAACAATAATTGTTGGGCATTTACACTTGAGGTTTGTTTTGTTCCCTTCCCCTCCTACCATTGTTTTTTTACCATCTTTGCCTTCTCAATCACATGCTAGAAAATCAAGTATCCAAGACCTGTATTAAAGCACAGGGTCTCAGGGACATTATTCCTGCAAGTTACCCACATAGTTGTGCTGACAGGATCACAGAATATATATCATTGAGCCAATGACAGTATCTCTTCTAGGCAGTTCAAGTCCTATATCTTTATATCTTGGTTGGCTAACAATTGATCAGTTCTAAACTTCTCTTCATGTCATGGATGTATTACTGACCTCCACATGTGAGCAAGTTTTCTTGCTTGTTTATTGCAAGACAGTTAATGGCACCATGCTCTCCATTCAGTTGTCTGACCAGCTGATACTGTAGGAGAGAATCTTGGTTGAAGGAAGGCATTGTGTGTATATCAAAAGTAATGTAGTGTATATCTGATCATCTGCCCTCCACTTATCCTACTTATATTCTGAGAGAAATCTATGGTGTTTTCAGTACAATAAGAATGAGCAGTCAGCATTGCCTGAAGAATGAATAAGGACTGTTGTGCAGTGATGAAA